>JAQIXW010001934.1:0-17200 GCA_034700685.1 Willowsia buskii | reverse complement strand
AAGGCATGCTCAAATATGAATGTTTGGGTATGGAAGTTAATGAATGCTTGTCAATAATTTGTATTACCTAAGCGTGTAAAAAGATATTTACATTTTACATAATATTATAAGCTTTCCTCTTATTCTTATATTTATAATCAATACGAGACATTTATTTAATTACCTACTAAAGCAAGCGCTCGTTTGTTGGACGAGTGATAAATTACATTTCGTGTTCCAAACATTTATTTCATCACCATCAAGCACTTCATTTTTTCATCATTTGTTTTTCTGCGATACTACTAGAATTACCAGATATATGCGTCTTCTTGTGGACCGACCTAATCCGAATGATCTCTGCTGGGAAATCTCAACATTCGCAACTGACATTTTACTTATTGTCTTGTAAAATCAATATTTCTAGAGTCGAGATAAGCGAAAGGTGCGAACTGCGAGCTGCTTGTGTGTTAATTAAAGATATACTGTATTTGTACGTTCAAAACTGCAAAATTTTCTTGGCAGTGACAGTGACCCACTGTTTCATAAAACGCTCGTTCGGTTTACTCACAGATGTTGTATACATCATCATGCCACAAAATATTAGCTCTTCTTACAATTAGTTGAACAGTTATGACTATGATGTTTCATGTTCTATAATATGCTGCTCAACTAAAACATGGGTTTGCCTTTGCAGGCTTCTCATCTCATATATCTTTCTTTTCCTGGTGTTTTAGCATATGCAAAATACACGAAATGAACGATAAAAAAAAGCAACGCTATAAACCTTTGAGTAATTCTTGTTTAAATGTCAAAAATTATATATATTCATTTTATTTGCATATAATATTTAAATATTGTATTATAGTTTTCAGTATATTCATTTTAATTATTATGCAGTATTTATAACATTTTAAAATTTTATAATATATAGATATAATATATATATATTCGCTCTTTCATATAAAGTTTCATCAGTTTCTTTGTCACTGTTCTTCAATTCCTCCACACAAAGATTCAGTTTTTATTACAATCAATTTTCTAAAATTTGATAAACTACCTATTATGCCTTAAAGAACATATAATAATATGCAAATATGTACCTAATTAGTATTATGACAATTTTAATAGCAATGTCGAGTGTGTATTGTTTTCGGTGCTGTTCTCTTGGTATATATTTAACTTTAGCGAGAGAGAGAAAATGATACAATAAGTGTAATTTACTATCGTTCATTTATATTGATCATCTTTCTTCGTCGCAACCAGTAATAACAATATTATGCAAAGCAGTGGTGTAATAATAATAACGATAATAACTTATAAATTTTAAATATACGATAAGAATATATACCATTCATAATTATTAACAATAATAATAATATGCAATTGATAAACTGTAATATCTCTTGCGTCACCTATCTTCTTTTAACATTTTCTCGGGTCAAAAGCGGATTTCATTATTTTACAGATATTGATGATGTAATATAATGTTTTTTCATAATTTTTGATCTACCACATACCTCTATATCATATGTTTTTACACATATAGATCAAATTAAATCTTTATGCAATTTGTCAATTGTCAACTATTATTTAAACACAATCATTGCTTGATTTCCTACAAAATTATTAAATCATGTTTCTTCTTATCGTTCAAATAATAGCAATTAGTTATGTGCAATTTTTAAAAAGTACGTGTATTTGTCGCGGTTGTCACAAGAATCAAAACAATGTTCTTTCGATATCTCGAAACTCGTCAAAATTGAAACTTTTGTGTTACAGCTCAACTCTCGACATTCATTGCTCTCCTCTGGTTTCTTCTAAGCTTGCAACTTTCAGTTCAAACAAACAATAAATTTTTATCCAGTTTAGCATTTCTCAGAGCTAGTAGTAGAGTAGAAATACTAGTTTCATTATTATCAGGTATTTGCGAATGATGTTGGCTTATCTTTTAAAATTTGTCGTAAATAATTTACCTATCTACCTACCTATATACTTTTCAAAACATCTTTATCAGCCTATGATTTAAATTGCATACCATTTTCTTCGTACTTTTTGTTGCTCTTGTTTTCTTATCATTATGTATATAAAAGCCATCATGTATTATCATAATTTTAGACAATTTAAGAGTGATTAATTTTCTTAAGGGAATATTAAAATCACAAATATTCAAAGATCAGATGGTGTTGACAGCTCTGGATACTGACAGACAATTTAAATAGTTAATTCTATGCCAGCTCTGCTTGTCTTTACTATAATATGTATTAGGTAAAAATTGCTTCATACATCATACATATCAACATTATCAACTTGCTACACAGGTGAATTTTTGCAAGTTACAGCCCTAAAATAACGAGAGTCTTCTCGCTAGGTGAGAATAAGACTACAAATGTTCAGGATAAAGTATTTAAAGTTTCTTGACATCACGATAAGGTTGCAAATTATTATAACCGAATAAGTTCCAATAACATAGCCCGTCCAATAGAATAAAAAATTTAGTCCCTACATAATACAATGATGGCTGTGTGTTTGCATTCTTTCAAATTGCAGAATATTTTATTTATCCGGGGACACCGAATACAGAGAAGATACACAACGTGATGAGGAGGATGATGTCGGAAGCAAATCCTCAAAACAGTGCTGCTGATGTTGTTGAAAGCGAGACAAAAACAGGTTGGTACTGGTACTATCATAAAAGTCGTCACCTTCTTCGACTTGCTCTGGTTGTTGTTGAACTGAAGGAACTGGCTGGTGATGTTCCAGATGGAGTAGTGGAGATGTTGTTCCTGATGCTACACGTTCACTTTCACAGTTGTTGTCATTACTATTACAATTATTATTATTCAAAGGATTGAAAGTGTTGGGTGAAGGTCAGAGGTCACCCGGATACTGGCTTGCTATTTTCCTTGTTAAAATTGCAGCTCCACAAAGGGGGCATTTTCTTGCTACCGCATAACAGCTATTACATAAAACTTGGTGATCACACGGAAGCAACACTATCGTTCTCGGGTTATCTGCAAGAAATAAATATCAAAAGTTAGATTCACAATATTCACATGTTTACAGTAGTACCAATAGAATGATAGTAGAAATCAATTAATTTTGCATACCTTTCAATTTGCATAATAGACAATGAAAATTAGGGCTATCTTTATCCGATAACGTGTTAATGGCCTTAGTTAATGCGTCTACAACATTTTTAGATTGTTTCAAATAGTGCTGTAACGTCGATACATTCTGATAGCATAGGTCAGGTCGATTAACTATTCCGAGTAATCCGTTTATGCTACTCGATGACGCAGAAGTTGTAGATGCGATAACGGAACTGGAGCCAACAGGACCAGGAACTCCTATTGAAGACGAAAGACCGCTACTCGATAATCCATTACTGCCCACTACAGTTGTCGTACGCGGAGATAACGTGCTTGTGCGAGGTGATGAAAAGTCAAACAAGCCTAGTTGATTCGTTATCAAATCCGACTAAATAAAACCAAATAATACATTCCACTCTTATTTCAAATCTTCAATACAACCATTAAATTCTTCCATTGAAAAAAATAACGCACCTGATCTATGGAATCCGGTTTAGAAAACATGGATCCTAATTGAAAAGAATTATTTAAACTATTGCCCATAGAGGAAGATCCACTAGGAAATCTTTCCCTATTAAAATAATTAGTAGAATTTGATGACACCGATGACGACACAGGAATGGTGACGGGCTTAGAACCACCTATCAAACAATTATTATCAGTACAATCAGTACATGGAATACAGAATTCCTTTCTAAGCTATTTATTCAAGCTTATGCATGAATAAGTACCTGCTGTAAAGTGATCTACGTCCATATCTTTATCTATTACACTAGGTGAATCATCTCGACTTTGATCTGATTGCTCTGCAAGAAAAATATACAAAATGAGAGCATGTAAACAACGAGCCATTACACAACTACTGCAGACTTAACAAACTAGACAGAATGCAATACTCACTTAAACCGGCCGAAGGAAAGAGACTATAGTCCCTATCCTGTTCTAGTGGAAATCCTAGAGAAAACGCGTTATCAATGTTATCATATAAACTTTGATTTCCTAGAGCTGTTCCATTATTGCCAGCTGCTTTCCAAGACGAGCCCACCGGTCCATTCATTAGATTACCGACCATATCGTAAGAGCCTGGAGCCACACCGCTGCCATTTCCTGGCCCCACAAATGAACCTTTGTTATCAAAAAACTTTCCACTATGATGCTGATGATTAAGCATTCCTCCAGCAGCTGAATTCCCCATTGATACACAATTATTGTTACTAGAATTCGACATATTATTGCTAGATCTATTATCTGAGATGGCACCCGCTGCGGCTGCCACTCCACTATACGATGACACTGCACTCGCAAAACTCTGGGCTCCAAATGGAACACATCCACCGTTCCCTCCATTTCCATGATTATTTGTCATAGATCCTTGATGTTGCTGCTGCTGATGTTCAGGTGGAGACCGACATGTATTTCGTATTACATCAGTAAAATCGGACAAGCCGCCTAAAAATCCACCCATGCCATCCACCATTCCGTTACTGTTGCTAGTAATTCCTAATGCATTTGAGTTCGCAGAGCTTGAATTTCCAATTATTCCTGGTGGGCCACCATTCCCATTACTATTTCCATTATTTGTGATACTACCAGGGTCTCCAGGTTTAGATCCGATTGGCCCTATTCCACCCCCAGCTCCGCCTAACATTGCTGCAACTGAGGCGGCGCCACCACCTCCCATCATCATTCCAGCACCCGGTGCTGGCAAAACATTTGATAAAATATCGCCTAAATTTGTATCTGTAGGAAGATTCCTATTTATTGACATTTCGTGATCCGCATGGGCAAATGCACAGAAAGGCCCCCTAGGACAGTAATTGTTCGTAAAGACATCGTGACACTGTGGGATCACAAGAAAATATAATAATTATTAATCACAATCAAGTTTCTACTTCATTCTGATGGTTGTCTCAAAAAAGTATAAGAAGAATGTTTTACAATACCTTTGTCGATTTATAAATTTCCGGATGAAATTGCTGTTCCGTGCGGGTATGACAGTAAGCACATTCGTCACCATCATCACACTGCGTTGGCTCTCCCCACTCATCTCCATGCTTAACATTGGGACATGGTGTTGACCTATATTTGAACTTTTTCGGGGATCTTCTTCTATCCCTTAAATTGTGAAATTGTGGACACGCATATCCTTGTCTACATAGTCTAGGAGGCTTTTTACACGCCTCCGTTTTATAATTCATTAAAACGTAATTCGCATCTGTAATACAAACAAAACAGGAACTTTATTAATTTTCTATTCGAATGGCTGTATAATAAAAAATATGCTTTGATTTTGCTTGTAAAAGTGTAAAAAATGTATCAGTATTTTTTCTTGCCCTCATTACCTTGCCATTTAGGATCGTCTATCATCATATTTCGTTCTTTGTCTAATTGGTTAGGTCCACTAACTGTTTCTTCTGTGCTTTCTTGTATCTGCTGTTGTAATTCCTTAATATCAAAGACTGGCGGGCGCTTATCATGTTCTCCATGGGCAAATGCACAATGGGCTCCATTTTTGACACAGAATCCTCTACTGTCCGTTTCATACACACACATACAAGTTTTAAAATATCTAAGATGATAACGACGCTCTGTGTCGCCTGCTGTTCTATGCAAGAATGGACAACTGCAAATAACAAAAATACAAGTTTATAAGCAATTGCTTTTCATAATAACAACGAAGTGAACTATAAAATTTGCAAACAAACTTACTCATCTCCATCTGGACACGTTCCATTAGTTTCATCGTATTTCGTACAATAGGTATCAGGAGAATAGTTAAATAGTCCGTCACGTTTCTTAAGAATAGGTCTTCTTCGTCTTTGATTAGGAAAATGCCAATAGAAGCATGTAAAAGGTCTATGTTGTGTACATTTATGCTGAGGAAACAGTGGACACTGGTCAACACGGAATTCCTTTAAATACCTGTAATTGAATTGAAAGAACCATTCATGAACATTCACGCTTCAATTTCTTTTTGCATATAAACTCATAACTGGAAAGTTTTTTTAAACTCACTTATAATGTGAGGGCTTTTCTGTTTGTGTAGCCAACATTGCGACCAATTTGGTCGCGCTGACAGGCTCCCCACCAGACATATTCATGCCTGCAGCCATTGATCCTGTCAAGGAAGGGGTAGGAGTAGAGTTTGATGTCGTTGAAGAGCCTGCCGTCGATGCCGATGTCGAGGGCATTCTCTCATCAATGGATTTGACAAAATTACTTGAAGGTATTAAAAACAGTCACTGTCACTACACTTAAAACATTTTTAGTAAACCTATTTCGTGACAATTATCCACAACAGGTGTTTTCATAATAAGTTTTTTCAGCTCCCTTCTCATATACTTGTCACTTGTCAATCCTTCCAAAATGGAATTCCTGTAACATTGAACGAATAAAAAAATGTGGCAATTAATATCAAACGTCAAACATTATTCCATTGTCTTTGTCTACTTTGACATTGACGAAAAGTGGGGCTGTGTGAAATCTTAAATTGTGCTTATTAATTTTGAAGACTTAGTTGAAACCTCTCATATAACAACTTCCTAACCTAGGACTTAGGACTATGACTTAGTTTCCATTTTAGTTTATATATTCTTATAATATGATGATTAGGGTGACTGTAATATATCTGATTTTATTGTCCTCAAATATTTATTGAACACTTTAAAATATTTTAATCTACTTACGTTTTAATGTTTTGTATAGTTTAATTGAAAATAAATAATTTAAAAACACTTTAGTTAAAACACTAATATGCTGAATACTTTAATACTGGGAGCTATAAATATATCAAATTTGCTTGCTTGCACTTTAAAAACCACAAAAACGTCCACCGATAAATTTCATACTGCAGCATATTTTAACTATAACTATAAATATGTCAATATTAACTGTTTAAAACATGTACGTTGAAACGCTGCATTTCTAATGTATAATAGAATAATGCAGCTTTAGATTTTAAGTCAATTCTGTCATTACCAATCACATGATGATAGGACAGGTGTGCACAAACAACATATATATAATCTTTAAATGACAGCTATATCAGCTGACTGACCTAACCAAATCAGATCATTTACATTCCCTTTTTCACAAAGATATATTAAAAATTAGCCTAAACTAAATTCCATTGCTAACAACTCACCTGAACAAAGTTGTCCTTCCTTCCCTTCTTTCTTCACTGTCAAATCCAATCCAGCTTCCAAACTATTCCCACACATTTAACTACACATTATAATAATTCATTTATTGAGAGGAGCACGATGTACGCAAATGAACCATTGTTTATTTCACAGTTGTACGCACACTTTAGTAGAATGAGTATTTTGAAGACAAGTCTTATAACAAGTTAATATGCAGCAGATAAACGTCAACAATCACAAAGCAAAAACAATGCTTTAATACTTTCAATTGGACAATATATTTTGCTGTGCGGAGTGAGTGCATTTAAAAGACTCTCAACACAATATTAGTACAAAATGCTAATTAAGTTTAGTTAAATGCAGATTTCATTCACGGTCTTTAATTCACCATCCACCTATTTTTTATGATGACTCTTCTCCTCTGACTGTTTACTTTACCAAGAAAACTATTAGAGAGATATGATGATTTGCTCTGGCGAGAGCTCACCACAAAAACTTCATTTAAACTCTCAATATACCTTTATAAATATTAACGATAATGGAGCATCAGCATAACCATTATTCTAGTAGTAACACAACTACTAGTAAAAATATATATAGTTTTTATAGCTGTCGATTTATAACGTTCTCTTCTGTTATGATCAGCGATTGATAAGATATAGTGCATTTACTAACTTGAAACTCTGCTGATATATTGTTATAATAAGTTGTTTGTATGTCTTATATCTTCCTTTCTTCTCTGCTGTTATTAAATGTAAATGGCTAATGGCTGTTGTTTTTGCTTTTGCTGCTGATGATAACTCTCTAGTAGCAGTTGTATAAGAACCTGTACGAGAGAAGAAGGGGAATTGAGAGAATATATGCACTACCAATTGAATATAATATTATGCCTATAACAATAACAACAAATAATGCAGATACATAAGAAGATACTTTCTTAACATGTTTTGATTTTTCTTATTAACTTCAACTTCTTCATCTTCTTCGCCTTTCACACATTACTCTGCTTACAAACTAATAAAAAAACTATCTCTTCTAAATCCAAGATACACACACAAGAGGGGAATGATGATGATGATGATTTTGATGTTGCTGCTGCTATGCTGTATAATAAAGCGTACTAAAACCTGAAAGCCATTATCATTGTAAAAGGTAGCATCCATATATCACCTAGAGCTGAGGTTGGCTAATCTCCTGTCTTTGCTTCTAGTGGGGCCACCTTAGAACTAGACGCGATTTGTGTAAAGTGACGGGGCCCTTATGACATAATAGTGTGGCTACTTGGTAGCTTTTTAGGTATGCTTCGTCGTAGTAAAAATTCTTTTGGAATGTTAGTTAGTGTGGAAGAGTATTTGAAAGGTTTTTAGGTAGTAGTAGAGCGCGTATCTTTACTGTGAGCTGCAGCTTCTTTATCATTTAACACAATGCGGATAGGTCACCTTCAGCATTGGATAGATGCAGAATAGGCTCTTCATATTAAAATCTATGTACTTATAAAGTCGCAATATTAAAAATATGTATGTGTATGACAGATAGGGAATAGTGAAAGGTATAAAAAGTTATAATATTAGATTATGATGAAACAAGCGCGGATGTACGTAAGTAGCTAGACGGGTACTTTTAGTAGAGCAGTATAAGATAAACAGGTAAAAGATGCAAGTACAAAACCGACTAAAAATGTAAACCCATTTTCAAATTAATTTTTAGTGACCTCTGCACTAGTACAGTACATTGACATCGCTTATTATTTGTACGCGTTTTTAGGCAAAATTCTCAGGTTTCCCCAATTCTCTAAATTTGCAGGTAAAGCGACATTATTAAAATTACCAAAATTAGTATAAACACTGTCTGTGGTTTATTCTTGTTTTATATTTTACTTGATGGACAGACAAACATTCGATCATATCATGACATTTAGAAAAGTGCTCGCATAGCTTTGACTACTAGAAACTTCACTTATGACTTTATCCATCATCCATCCGAGATATCCGATCCGACGATCTCTGTTGTATGCTTTTTTCTTCTATTTTAGTGAAAAAAGGGATTAAACACTTTACGTGTGTATGTTTGTATATTATCTACCTAGCTATACAAAACACGTATATTACATGACAAACTGTCTTCTTCTTTTTTTTCTAGTTCTCTAGAGTAGTACATCTAAGTCCGTCCGTGTTTTGTGCGTGCCTATCTTTCTCTGTAAACTAAAAAGTGTGATGTGCCCCTGCACCCAGAGGATCAGAGTTGATTCGTGTAAAAAGTAGTGGATTGGATTATACCTCGCATTCACATATCTCTCTTCTTTCTTTCTTCTTGTTGGCTTCATTTTTATCTTATTATTAGTGGGATGGCTTCTCTCTCTGTCTGCTTTCAAAAGTTGTTTAGGTACAATTTTTCTTTTCATATATGATGTATACATACACACACATACCTATGCATATTATGCTTCGTCCTAGCAAAATCCTTATAAAATGATGACGGACCATAATAGTTCTGTTGTGTTTTTGATGCATAATGAGGAATTTTTTAGATGTTTATAATTCTATCACTACATGTCCGTATACAACTCGTATACAGAGATTCAGAATATTATGAATTTTCAGTCGACGTAACTTGTTTTGAACTTTTTTTAATGCACGGACCAATGATGGCATACAAACAACACTTTTGTATTATAAGTGCAGATAATATTTGTGCATGAAATATATACTTTATGACTTGACGTACTTTCCAGTGCTCTGCTCATTGTCCTAGTCGTAATCATACATTCGAAAACATGATGCTCAGCAGTTCAACTGATAATCAGTCGATGCTCTAAAGAAAAAGTTTGGGATTCGAACATGTCTCTTTTTTTATACGAAATGTACTTATAGTAAAAGCGATGCATATATTATAGTAAACTAGCAAACCTGCCAGTTTGTTATGATAGAAGAAGACAAACAATATTTTTATGTGGAATGCTGTATCCATCCGTCAGCTCTGCATTAATCTGTCTGTGTGCCGTTGCCGTGCGTTCTCTCTCGGTCGTCGCTACATCATCATCATGTCCTTCTGAACTAATAACATCTCGATCTTCTCTTAATATAATGATCGCTGGTGATGGGTTTGACGTTGCGCTTTATAAGGCTACATATATTATGAATATCCTCCTAGAGAGAACACGAATAACGACCCCATAGCAGTTCATTTACCAGACTAACACAGAAACGAGAAAAATTCTGCTTTTACAAGAATAATATTGAGTATGATCATTGTCCTGTCCACCTATAATATAATCCTGCTTAATGCTCCTATAATTACTCGTTCCTCGGTGTCATTTCTCTCTACTTGATGATGATATGATAATAGCAGTTGTGTTGATGCACTGTTTGCTAAAAGGATCAAGCTAAACATGTAATTCCATCATTTTCATGTTTCTCTTCAGCAGAAAGAGTTGAGTAGACCGAGAGTTGAATGTGCATTATCTTTTATTTTGCTTCATGCGTGATGTTCGCAAGAAGAGACAGATTAAAAATATAATATGTTCAACATATACATGAAACATGACAGTATATATGCATGCACGGTTACACTTACACTTTGACATTAATATGCATGTCATGACCAAGACAAAAACCTCACATTATTATTAGGACTTCCGATGTTGATTCATCCAATCCACCACCGCATTATGTATATTGCTGGGAATGGAATACCGAGAAAATAAAACCTTTATCATCATTGGGTACTCTGATTCATTCTATCTACTATACTATACTGTTTTCATATATGTTGTAGTTTTTGTCGTAGGGATAGTGTTCATTTACGGAATTGCATACGAGGACTGTTTTTCTCTAGTAAAAAAAATATGTAGAGCCTTGTCTCAAACAATAACATCTAATGATAGCGACATGTAATAATGCTAGCCTGGTACTTTACTCACTCAATTCCCTGTTGAGCCTGTGTATACTCTACGAATGAGTAGATCTCGCGAAAGGAAAAAAGGATGCACGATTCACCTCACTTTAACTACAAGTCAAAGTCAGTTTGAGTTTTGCTGAAAGCACAATAATATACGAGTGTAAAAGCGAGGAGCATTACTCCTCTTTTGTCTTTCTTGTGGTCATGTTGGAATGGGAAGAAAGGAATTTTGGTTGTATTTACAACTACTACTACCAGACCAGACCACTGCAGGACCTAATTTTATTATGGGCCTTTCCTTCTTTGATGTGTTCCATGAGAGCTATATGAGAGGAGACATATTATAAATATTGGATTTGCATTATGAACGTGGTAGGTAGTATCAAAAAAGAAAAGGAGACAAAAACTTCATAAAGATGCAAATAGGTATACATGCTTTATCACTTAAGACGACACGCCATCGTAAAATGTCACGTCCGTAAAAAAAGGATGAAAGTTTATAGCTATATTTGTGACAAATTTCTTTTGTAACATTCTTGAGCATAACTTTACTGTTCAGCCAAGTGTGTCCAATCAAGTCCAATGACAGAGGATTAGATAATGCAGTTTATATGCATGGATATTCACTTGATAGAGGGATCAGGGACGATTTGTAACGAGCAATCATAAGGCTGACTTTCTGCGACCACTTCATTCCATGTTACTATTGCCAAATGTGTAGTAGAGGTAATAGCAAAGTTATCCAAGTTCTTATTTCTATATGGGGTAATATACGACAACGTGTTGGAAAAGTACAGGTAATCTTGAGGAATAAGATAATAGCTACTATCAACAATGCTATTTTATTTATCTTGATGGCCCTATATCAGGCAGGTAGGCACAACCACGAGAAAAAAGGTTGAGTTTAGTACAGACATAAAATGAAATTATATGTGCCATTAGCATAAAAATAATTCATAAAGCTAGGCGCTTTACACAACGTTTAGTACGATGCTGGTCGAAAATGCACGTACACCTTAAGTTTGACAATGAAAAAATCCAATCAGAGGACTCATGGGAAAAATTAGAATTTTTCATGGCTGAGCTGAACACTGAATCGTTTTGTGAATTCTACACTTACTTTCTTCACATCAAAACCTTTGCTTCTCATAAACTAATCATGGAAAATTGTTTTTTTTTTCTTTTGAAGCTAGATACGCCTAGATAGCCATTAAAGTTTAATGAAGTGGACGGAATAATGAATGGAAATTGACTTTCTCGCGAAAAAATATGGTATGTGCATTCCTATATGACAAGATAGGTGTATAGTTGTAATAAAGGCTTAATGGGTAATAACAGTTTGTTGGGGCCTGCGTTGACATCTACATGCCATAATGTACGTTAGTAAGCTCTTCTTTGCTTTCTCGGGGCTTTTCCCGTGTTTTCCAAGTATCTGACAAGAGGGCATTGAGCAGAAGAAAGCAAACTTTTAGGCAAGACACAAGAACGCGGATACCGACAGCGATGAAAATATCTTCCTGCAAAATAGTCTGAAAATAAATCTCTCCAATCGTCTTACACAACTATCCATCCCATCATCCCACCACGCTGTCTGCGCTTTAAAAAAACTGTGAGCGTAATTGAATGGAACATCTCAAACCTTGTTTCGTTTCTTAACATAACATTATCGGAAATTCAAAGAGCTGCCCTGATTTTACACGGCTAATATAATTTATATTCCTTTTTGAAAAAGTCTCTTTACATTTTGATTTGTACTAGAAAGCACCCACTGTTTATTTGGCAGCTTCACTCTAGCAGGAAACGCTGTCATTTTTTTAGCATAGAGAAATAAATTGTTGTTGAGGTTATGTTGAGCTTTTGCTTTCTTAGATAATAACACATACTACATGTTTTATTATGGAAATGTCAAATTGAAAGGAGACAGGAAAATATTGGCTGTCTGTCACCAGTCACCGTCGCTTAAACCACTACTATACTCTGATGGACACAAGATGATTTCAGTTTCTTCAAGCAATACAGAAAAAGTATGTATGTATATGAATTCCTTTAGTAGGTTCCTTGTCCCCATCCATAATGCACCTTACAAATTTTACGGCAAACCGGATCATGTTTTTTCTAGAAAAGTTTATTTATTTTTCTTAAACCAGGTCCAATTCAATTTTGAAATGTTGTGCAAGCAAAATTCAAACAAAACCGGAACAGATTGAAGATAATAAGGATGGAAAGGAGAGTATAAAAGGTGTCAACAAATGAGACGGATTTTCTGCCTTATTCTTCATCTGCTTTTACAAGGAAAACTATACCTATCTATAAATATCTTATTAGTCTCTCTAGGTGGCTTATTCTTTTTCTCGCTGTACGTCTTAATGCATCGCCACCAATTACCGATTTTTACTACAGTCATGTTTCATCCACTCTTCTTGTTCATGTGCCAATAAATTCCAAAAAAAAATTAAAAGCGGAACAGTATAAAAATCTTTAGTCTGTTGCTCATTCGTTGAATAGCTCAAGAGAAACCGGGTGTAAGTCATCTCATTAGAAAATTACATACATGAAATCTCTCGCACTGTGTGCTAAAACCTTTTCAGGAAGATTTGGCCCATCACATCAACTCGTTACTAGTTTACTACTTTGGAGCAGTAAATATAACAAATTGAATTCGACTTGTCCATGCGTGGACGAGTGGATTTCCGAAATGCTTTCATTCTTCTTGTTTCTCTCTAAAAAAAATCCGAAGATCTGATCGAGATCATTGAAAGGAGAAAAAGGAGACACTAAAATGGTCCTGATGCTAAAACGTAAACACATGTCTTGTCCCACACACCGAAAACACCGACAAACCCCCTTCTGCTGGATTGGATCTACCCGAGATTTCCCTTAAAAAATAGAAAGCAACAAATGAGCAACTGTGGCTTCACTTCTATTTTATGCCCTGATTTTTCTTTAAAAAAAAAAATGTATACATGATCATTATGCATCTTATATGCATCATCCATGGGATCCATGATTCATAAGAGAATAAACTCCTTTTGTGCTTCAAAGAGTCAAGCATATTATAAAGCATGTGCCCAGAAAATAAAAACTGCATCATCTTCTTGTATTTTCCCTTTTTCCTTCTTGAATTCCATCTTGCTCATGCAGAACAGCAGAATATTATTGTGGTTATTAGGGTAAAGATGCTACACAGAGAGCACATTTTTCTTGCTGCTCATTTATCCCCATCTGCTTGCTAGAGATCTCCTTCTCTTTTGTCGTTTTTCTATTATTGCATTTGTTGCTGGTTTGTATTTACTCGTATAAGTAGCACCAGCACCAAAAGGAGATGATGAATTTCAATTGGAAAAAGGGAAAATCTTTTCGTTTTTTTTCTCTATGTCTGTGTCTCCTCTTCTTTAGTTTTTAGATGGATTGGCATGTTTCAAGTTGAAATGAGACTTCTTGTAGAAACACGACAGTTTTTTTCTTCTTTTCGTCATTGGCATCTTTATTACTAGCTCTCTTCTTGCCTTATATACAAATACATCCATGCCCCCAAGTATCGTATTGAAATTCGTATTCTGTCACTGGTGGTGGGATGACTACCTAGAAGAAAGAAAGGGTTGATTTGTTGGTTGAAACCCTTCATTATCCTGCAACAGAATACAACAAACTCAATGGCACCACTTTTGAAACGTTGTATTCCCAACTGTATGGAAGCCTACATTTTCCCCACCGCAAACTGCGCCCATTTGAATGCATGCATATTTACAACTGTCGTTATGTTCGAAAAAAAGATGGAAAAAGAAGAGGTTCTTCTTTTTTTGGCGCAGATGTGTCCTCCTGCCTCTTTCGTCCTCTTCTTCTGGTGATGTGATGAATCCACCCTTTTTCTCTAATTTTAGAAACGACTCTTTCTCAGATTCTTGGTCTTCTCTTCCATCTCCTCTTGTTAATATACTCAGCAGTAACAACATCCTTTTTCTTCACATGTTCATTTACATCCAACACCTATCTTTCTTACATGCATATTATATATTCTAAATTCCAAAACGTAATATTATCTCTTTTTTCATAGAGATACAGGCACATATTTTTAAACAGAAAACGAACCACACGACACAACAGCAATACATACTAATCACTCTCTGCATATTATTTCCTTCTGTTCGGAGATTTCGGAGCAGGGGAAGTGCGGGTTTAATGTGCTAAAGGGGGCATGGCTTTTTTTCTTCCACACGTTCTGAAATAACAAAATTGTATGGGGCTGTTTTTTGTTGTTGTGGCGGAGGCTGTATATATGCTCGAGTACAGAAGTTTTCCACATTACCTCCCGGGTTAGATCCCATATCGTTGAGAAAATGATGATGTGCATTATAACGATAATGTGGATGAAGATGATGCACCGAAAAAATTCCTTATATACATTTTTCTCTCTATTTCGTTTTCTCTCTCTCTCTCGCTTTCAAACGAGGAGAGGATTACGACGACGACGGATATTCCCCGGTCTTCTCGGTCACTGCCATTCCGAACTTGGATTTGGATGTGATCACAAGACCCCCTTTGTTCTGTTCTGTGGAAGTACTATTGCTGCTGGTGAAGGATAATCGAGTTGTATGTGCAATCCTCTCTGATTTCATTCCAATCCAACATCTTCATTTCATCTTATCATTCGCATAAATTGCTTTCTTGTAAATACAATTTTTTCTCTCTTCTAAACTCCGTTATTGGTCTCACATGCTGTTGTACTTGAAATATTTTTTGTGGTTTTAATTGAGAATAAAAATTGGATGAGCTCGGAGAAAGAACGCAGAAACATTCATCGCGAGAACAACACGAGCCTCTCTATTTTTTATTTTTTTTTCGTGTCTCTGTTTTTCTAAGGCGCTGATACTCCGTTGTGGTGATCATTAGAGCGAAAGACAAAAATTCGTCTTTTCGCACTTTCAAGAGGAAAAAGTGGCCCCGTTGAAGGAAACGGAAGACAACGGCTACAGCCCAGTGACGTCGTCGTTAGCCACAGTTGCTCCCACGACCACGGCTGGTGCTACTGCCAACAGCGTTGTCTCCTCGTCATCATCGTCCACGTCTTCAGCAACAACAGCAGCAGCCACAGTAATCATCCCTGTCCCCCTAACCAACAATACGGCTTCTATTATTGAGGAGTCGTCAGTACCTTCAGATTCTGAAATTGATAATACGAGTGGAGTGCCACAGGAAGTGAATAGTAGTACCCCAGAGGAGGAATCCTCTTCCCAGCCATCTGGTTCCTCAGGAACTGAGGAACTCCAGTCTGAACAAAGAACCCAAGAGGAAGTACAAGCTTTACCAGAGCAGGGGGAGTCAGCAGAGGGGGAGGAGGATTCCTCCAAAGTCACACAACCGGTAGAGGAAAGCAAAGATTTAGAAGGTATTTCCGGTGAGGTACCCGTTGGCACGTCGGCATCCTCGTCGACGTCCACCTCAACAGCAGCCACCATTTTGGGCGTGAGCGTGATAGCGTCAAACGGAGACAGTACGGGTTCTCCACCTCCAGCAAAAAAGCGGGCGCTGGTAGCTGCCGGAAGTGGGGCTAGCGCTGTCGCCGCTCCTGCTTCATTCTACGCTCCAGCCGCAAGCCTTCATCAGGCTGCTCTCATCTTGCCAGCTTCCGTTGCTGCAGCAGCAGCTCATCAAGCAAACTCGGTGACAGCGGGACCCAGTGGGTCGTCAAGTGCAGAGGACGCTGCAGCAGCCGCCGCAGCGGCTGCCATGATATCTGCGGCTGCTCAGCAACACAACAGCTCAGCAGCGCAGGGGCCCAGTGCCACACCCATTTCAAGTGCCAGCAGTCAGGTTATCGTTGGAGGAGGAACTGGTGTTAGTGCGAATCAAGTGGCTTCCCTTACATACGCGAACCACACAGGTAATAAGAACAAAGATGTACATATATATTTTGCATAGAAATTACCATTTCTACATTTTTATACAAGTACATAATAAATAGTGCATTCCCGATTTAACTGCTGATGATGATGATGAGGTAATAATATGAAATGAAACATGGTATTTATGCAAAACTCAAAAAAATAAATGCAGTTTTGTATTTCTGATTTCCTTTCATTCATTACTCAATAC
>JAQIXW010001933.1:0-17200 GCA_034700685.1 Willowsia buskii | reverse complement strand
CGTAAAAATGTTATAGAAAATTATACAGGTTACTTACAGGTCTTTCTTTGCAGGCTTCTCGTTTATCCCTGTGAAATCTCTGATGCACATTTCCTCTTAACAAAGATGTTCCATTTTCAAAACTTAGAAGCGCTCTTTCAGGTACAATGAGCGTGAAAGAGTTTGGAAGTTCGGTCACAATTTCCCGATTTCCATCTTCTTGTCGACTATCATGGATAAGATTTTGGTTATCATTGAACTGACTTCGGACTGGCAAGGCAGGAATTGCTGAGGCAGATGTGAACACATTGAATATAATATACAGTGCGCACATTGAAACACAGATCGCTGACGAACTTGACCTCCACATCTTTGATGCACCGATAGATGAGAAAAGGAATATTATAAATTATTATTAGTTATTTCCAGTGTCAGTGGGCGCTGAAAGGTACAACAGGGAAGGATCACAAAGATTTGGCACGAATAAAATCGTAAGTACAGTGGTTGTGGCCACAAAGACTTCCATGAGGAAGAATTAAAATACAAATGATACTTAGAACATTCATTCATAAATGCTTTTATATGAAGTGAGACGCAACGCACTATCATCATGTTCAAAAAATGAAAGCGTAAAATGTGCTTGGATTGTGCGTATTGCGTATACATACAGAATATGACAAATAACAAATCATGACGTGAGATGATTTTACGAAGACGATGTGATGATGCAAACGATGTAAGAAGATCAGAAGCATCATCGTCAGATCATGATCATGTACGCAAATGGCAGATCCAACTAATCAGAAATGAAGCATTGTGTCAGTACTCAGTTACAGTAAATGCCATCCGATGAATCATTCTTAGTTCCAAGTAGTAGACAGCCAAACAGCATTTAATGGAATGGACTTTGCAATTATTAATTACATTACTTGCGACTTGTAACGACAAATGTAATAAAAGGGAGAAAAGCTCAATGAGTTCAACAAAGAGAATGTTGTAGGTATTTATCAAATTCTTGGTACGTAAATCAGAAAAATAGTGGTTCATAGATACTAATGCTGGAAATATGCATAAGAAGAGAATCATGATAGACTCGTGAGAGGTTGTTTTTTGTACGTGGTTTTTGGAACGTGTACTTTATTTTCAATCAGTTGTAAGAAGTTTGACAACAAGTTACATATGAGCATGACTTCACTTAAATTCCAATTTAGCCTTGTCTTGTGACCCCTTCTTGACATTATACCAAATAAATTATTTCATGTGTTGTTGATTTATAATTTAATCAATCATCCGACTAAGACTAATCATACGAAAGTAGCCATGAAGAAAATACAGAGTCCCATAAAAACAAAAACTCTCTAGTAAGCACTTTTAAATGTAAACATGACCAAATCTACTTTATGAATTCAGCGGATATAATTCCAGCAAACTACGCTTTTAGGTACACAACTTGACATCGTTAAAAACCAAACCAGTCTGATCATAAAATCGAGTAAACATTTACTCCAATCACGTTGCATCTACAACAAAATTAGTTTCACATTAACTTACATAAGGGGAATAAGCAGCAGGGGTTAGAATTATGTCACCGGGTAGGTGTGCCAAACGTAAAAAATACAATTTTCAACTGAAGTACATGTTTCAACCTCAAAACCGGATGCATTTGGTATTAGGGAACTTGTAAGTATAATTTCTTAATCTGCAATGAAGTTCTTTTAAATCAAAGCTTTAAATGATGCAATCATAACATAATCAAATACTTATTCAGTAAACATGACTTTTATAAAAGATACGCATTTTTATTCCACAAACATTTGCTTTGAATGTTCTTGTTTCAACCAAATATTTCAAGATTCACATGTTAACTCCTATACTTTATAGCTTATACATATGAATGGTCGAGTATGTGCGATTTGTTTTGTGATAACTGGGCTACCAAAGTCGACAAAGCGGGACCAGCCAGTTGTAGCAACACAAATGTTTGTTCAAAGTAGACATGTCGTGTATTTAGAGAGAAATCTCGTTTTTATTTGCCAATAATACTGCTTACTAACAGACAATTATTAATACTGGTCTACAATTCATTTTAAGCAAACAGCAGAATGTATTACTTACAGTAAATACACTCATTTCACTTCCTGATTAAAATCACATCTTCTTAGAAATAACAAGGCCACTTTATCGACTTAATCCTTTATTTCTGGTTGCCTATTGGCTCCCTGTCATTGATGTCGCCTTCATCATATTCTTCTTGGCGTCTTTGGCGATTTCTCTCATGACAGAAACCGTAAGAACTGCAGTATCGATGTACTGCACATTCACAGTCACCGCGGCACCGGTGTGTCCAGTGTTCCTGGATGAAAGGAAGGATGAGGAAGCATTCAAAAAATTATTTTTATGAGCCATTTAAAATTTTCAAAAGCTTACCCTGCGAGCGCAACGTTTCACACGACTATGGTCTATGACAATGGCCGAGTTGTTCCCGGGTTTCTTAATCACGACTTTGGTCACCGTTTTCGTGGGAGTATTAGACAGGAATGCTGGATTATGTAAAGTCTCTTGGACATCATTTGCGGTGGCTGAGTCCAGATATATAATACATAGAACTGTTCCAATTACCAAAAGCGCGAGCTTCATCTCGATGCAAATAAATTTATTAGCAACGGATATTGTAGAATTATTGAAAATTTTGATACTATTTCAACTTGTCTTCTTTAAAAGAAATAATAATAACTTCTACTTTATCTCTCTATTTATACTAAAACTTATAAATGTGTAAATGTGGGCTCTGCTAAAGTACATAAATATTTTGGTGTCCTTCGTGTTACCCATGTTTGTATTTTCCTATAAACTAGCTTTTTTTACCACAAACATTCATGAGGTTTTTTGGGACTTCCTACCCAAAAAATATAAATATAAAATGGGTATAATGAGTAATTTTTTATTCAATGTCCTTTAAATATGAATTATGAATTTGCGAGTTTATTGATCTCCGTCACTTATCATCATCATCATCATCATCACGTAAAATATGTCTGGACCTGGAGTCATCGTGTAAGCACGGTTTTGTTATTAAAATAATTTTTGAAAAGCAAATCGTTTCATCCATCCATACAATGGACCGTTGTTCCAGTTTTTCCTTTCTTTTATAGTAACAAAAGCATAATTATCAATAACCACATTCTCAACTTATAAACTGAATTGATACGTTGATAAAAACACAAATGCTGAAAAAAATAATAAAGCAAATACGTAATATACATTTTTTGTGTTAGATTGGTCGACTCAAAGGAAGTGAGTAATGAGAATGGAGTAAAGGAATGTGGTCGTGGTCTACTGACAGGAAAGTTTTCAATTTTTTTAAATGGTATAAGCCTATGCAGGTGTAATATACTATGCTACATCCCAAAGTAAGGTTGAACTAGACCAATTTAATGGGCTTAATTAATTTAATCTTAATCTTAAACATGTGCTTATCAAATCAATGCAATGCAACGGTCATCATAAATTACAACGAAAAAGCAACCTTAATTTAGATATGATTATCGCTGCACGTATTTCATTAGGCTGGAATGCTGTGTAGGATGTTATTTTATCAAGTGCACATTCAAGTGCAAACTAACTTATTGCATAGTATTACTATACTACATGCATGTAAGTGTATACATTTAGATTATTTCCTGTGTCCAACAGTGGCAATAAAACTTTTTCATTTTTTTCTGCTGTTTTTAACAAACTGTTTCCTGATAACATTTTACTACCTCCGACTTTGTTTTCTTTTCTGTAGTTCTCATAAGCAAGCATACACCTTAAAATACTCCTGCATGTCATACATTTATATAGATTATGGCCATACTTTACCATATTTTTTGTCCAAAAACTACGAGCGCGTTTAAGGGAACGATGATGCATGCCTGTATGTCATATGAATACAGCTGGGACCAATCCACTTTTCTTGTTAGTCCTCCTCCTAGTCACTCAACTCAAGAGTTCATAAAGGAATGATGAACTATGTCATTAATTAGTTCCAAGCAGTTTGCCACTCACCATATGTACTTGTTGTACTACTACCCCTATCGCCATGTACCTTTTACGAACATTCGTACAACAGCTCACACACCAACCACTCTTCTTACACTTTTTTCAAGTGAGCAACACGGAATTTCTCCACTCACAATTTTATTGTACTTGTAACGCGACGTAACATTCCAAGCATTCCAGCACATAGCAAGCAGGTGATGTGGCATAGCAATCCTGCTGGCGTGCTTCACTCACCATTTTCAAAGCTAGTTTTTAGGAGTTTTGAGTAGTAGATTTGGTCAACAGCTCTTGAGAGAGCCATTTCCCAGGAACTTTCTCCGAACAGCAAGGAAAAAGCTCTTGCTAGGCACTCAAAAAAACACACGTATGTGTAGATATTCTCATTGCCCTTAATGCTTCCTCTTGTGAAACTTGTTCACTCTTTTTTACCTTCCTTTCTTTTTTTCATCCTCCTACACACTTTAAGCAGTGTGCACACATGTAATAGATGTTGTAATAATGACGATTTATCTAAAATGGTTGATTGTTACTACAAGTAGTCCACTGTTAGCCATTTAATAATCATCATACTCACTTGCATGCAATACCTTTTTGACCAGCAGACCTGTCTTGACAATATCCTTCATTCTATAAGACACGGAGTTGACTATAATATGCATTTCATTATCATCATACTGGCTTTTAACTGTCATAATGTCTAAACTGCTCATGTTTTAAGAATATTATAAGATTTTGATATCAAGAAAATCCGACGCATTATAGGGTCCGTTTATTCAAATCATTTCTTGACACGCGTCCACCTCTCTACACTCTGCCTTGCCACCAACGTTTACTGTTTTTATACATTTTCTGAAGCGCGATCAAACAGGGACCATACCGGAAAAATGTCTCGTGATAACAAGTGTAGTAATAATAACCTTTCTCTTGTGACTTGTCCAGTTTCTAACTATTTTTGCTATGAACTACAGAAATTATGCTTTTAGACCATTTGTCATTCTGCAGCTGGTCACACTCCTAGTGTTTTAAGTGGTCTGACATCGTGCCATAAAGCCATCTTTTTCCCTTCCAGTAAAACGATAAATTAGCTTAAATAATAACTGCCTTGAGAATATTATTTGTAAGCAACAACAAACAGGTCTTTGTTGCTGCGTTGTCTTTGACTTTTTTTCCAAACGCTTGCTAGTTCAGATACACGGGAACAGGCATGCAAGATGTAAAAATTGCCAAGGGCAAAGTACTGAAGTTATTAGTAAAAATACACACAGGCAACAAGAAAATCATATTTATAATTTTTTGCGTATTAGTATGTGGTTTCAGAAGTTCCTTCCTTACCTTTATCATCATCCTCATACGACATATTTCAACTGTGCATAGTGACTGGTGAGGAGGATCGTAAAAACAGAGGGAGATTATTAATGGTTTTCTTTTCCAAGACTTCCTGTGAACTCCAACAGTAGTTGGAAACTTTTAAAGCATTCATAAGTTTATTTAAGAAATCAGCATTCAAAAAAAAGTATCCTATAAAATATAACCACACTGCACAAAAAGATATTCGCTACTTAATGTACCGGAATTCTCATTATGATTTTTACACACGTTTTAAAATATCTAAGAAATGCTATGTGCTTTGGCGGATACTTGAGAAAAACCTTCAAGGGAATGGGAACACATGGTGCTGACATTTTGACTTGATATTACATACCATTGCTATTATGACTACTAGGTGCTTTACCACAAAAGACTCAGATGACATATTATTATGGCTTGCATGCAAATATCCCTATCATATTTCAAAAACCGGAGATTATGCATGCGTATGAGAGTGTGTGCGAACGCTGTTGTTTACGAGCAATTACATCCGACATGAGCACATAATAATGATAATTTTTAGCACAGGACATGTTAAATAGCCGACTTGATACGGGCCTCAGACTCAGGAAACACATGAGTTGATGAAATAGTGGAATGGAATAGATTTCTCTTTGACTGGAGAAAATGTGCCGCGTTACTGGCTGAGACCTGCAGAAATTAATGGTTGGTAATTATGATTACTGACTGTGCAAGTTAGTGTGTGGTGACATGTGCCACTCCAATTTAAATCTTCTAATGCTCAAACTCATCTAGTTTTTTCAGACCCTTTAATGTTAGAAATTAGTACTTACTTTGTGCAAGGCGAATAATTACTTCTAGCGAATGCTCCTAAACGGCTAATAAGTAGTAAACCGAAAAAAAAGGTTCTCAACAGAACGTATATATCTGAAACACAACAAAACTGTACTTTATGAATGGCGAATGAGTAAAAAAAACTTTGGGTTTGGTTTATTGCTGTGTTTTGCAACGACAAGTTACGGCACTGTACTTATCTTCTGATTAACGTTAACTGTCTTCTTGAAGAATACAACATTTTCAAGACAATTACCATGTTTAGTAGGATGAGCCCGTAAAATAGACTCATTTGTATTTATCCATGTCGTGTTTTGCTCAACTTTAGTGGCAAACAACAGCGCATAATTTTCTAATTTCCGGAAGCAAATAAGCTTGGAATAGTCGGTGGGATATAGTTGGGATTTTAGTTGTTGTTGTAAAACAGAACTCATCTTGCGTAGCCAATTCCACGCAAAACGAAATTTCTCATCAAGTGACTGAACGAAAAGGATATGAAGTGAAACTGTATAAATGAGTATACGCTCAAAGAATGCAAATGAATCAGCCACAGAGGAACAGCCACTATCTCATGCCGACACACAGAGAGACAGAAAGGGAAAGAATGAAAGAGATGGTGGTGAGTAAAGTATTACAAAACGTGTTCTGATTGACAATTTGAAATTTTGTGGAGTTTACGGGAGCGTTTTCGTAAATTTGGTGCACTGCACAATTTTATAGCGTTTCTATTGCTGTCATATTGTATGCATGTGAAGAATATACATGTACAGAAAAAGAATTATAATGTAACAAGGCTGCATGGTGTGGACGCTCATCATTCTCCTTGCTTTCTCTTTGTCAGACTCTTTGTTCCATTTTATTTGTAGACACAATTATTGGAAAAGTACAAGCACTTTTCTCCTTGTTACTTTTCCCAAAATCCATTTTTATAGGCAAACGATGTTTCACCACTTTCACTCATTGTCAGTCCCTGGTCTACATTTGTATACGCTTGTATGCATGCAAATCACATAGAGCAGTAACTGCCGTTGTCATTCTTCTGTGTGCATTACAAGAGAAAGAAGTTAATGAAAAACATTCAAGTGTAGAAATTGACAGAAAGTTTATCAAAATGGGAATCTGCACAAAGATAAAAAAGAGAGCTTTTCATTAAAAGCAATGAAAGTGTAGTGCTCCAACAAACGAGCTTTATTGTATTTTTATTGCGTTTTCCAAAAACTTATTTGATTACAGACCTGAGTTTTTATTGAGGGCTGTATTTTTAATTTGTCTGAACGTTCCTCCACAAAAACTAATATTTCCTAGTAAAATGTAGGATTGGTTGTAAACGACATTGTTTGTTAACATAGGTTTCTTTATCAGTTAATATGATGGCATGCCAGTGATGGGTGTAGATCACCTTTGGTTTTTCTCATTTTGTTTTGATGTTTATTTAAAGTCCGTCTGTACTGGAAGTAGAAGAGCGAAAAAGGTGGTAACCGGTAATCTGCTTTTGAGGAAAAAATCGAAAATTTATAGGAGTGTACATTTTCAAACTTTTTCCGCCGGTCATAAAACCTTGGTCTAAGCAACTCCTATAAAAATCATTGAGTCTTGTCCTCAACTCAATTTATATTGACTAAAATTGTAAAATATTACATTTTACTCCTTCCTCCTCGGGCTACTTTTACTTTCCTATTTCCACTGTTGCCTTTATGACACGGAAATGAACAATATAATATATAATATGAAAATGTAATAAAATGTTCACACGCCACCACGCACCCCATGCTATGCATACATTCATCGCATAATATTATTTTATGTAGTCCTCCCCTACTACTTTTTACACTGAGGATTTTTATATATCCTCCTTTTAAATATTCTTGGTTTATTCTTCCTTCTTCAAATTACCCACCAACGACAACAAATGGTTTTCTTAAAGTTGCCAGCACCCCTCTCCTCTGTTACTTTTTCGGCTCCTTAGAATTTGCTTCTTAGTCCGTCTTTAAAAAGCCAAGCACGTTGAATGAATGCTGTCGTTGCCTCTACATCTGCAATTGTAACTGCTTTCTTCGTTTCATAACGGTTTTTATAACCAGGTTATTTTCTGGTTGTGTTGTTGAGGCGCCAGCATACTATAACATGCATTCATATTTGGGAATAGTAGTGGGATAGTGGTAAACTTTCTCTTTTAGTGGAAGAAAACCAATCCTAATATACAACATTACATGACAGGGGAAAGCACATTACCAGCAGAGATAGCATAACATACTGGCATAATAATGCAAAGGGGAGAAAATGTCCATTGGATTGGCAAAAGTGGTGGTGGTGGTGGTGTTGTTGGTAATGCAATATACACATGTTCATACGGATCGGATTCACGTACACGGAGAAATATAACTGAGGGAGAATAAATAGCACGTTAAATTATCCATGCACCAAAAAACCTAATGCCTAATGCGTTTAGTGTGCATTCAATATGCCTGCATAAATGCGTGTAAAAAACTTACTCATATGTGTAGGAAGGAAGGAAGGAGTAGTGTATTGTATTTAGGTGTTCATACATTACACAACAAAGTACGCACATCTACAATTCTCCGGTTAAAACTGCAGAGAAGAGGCAAACCAAAATTCATTGCTTTCCACTGCACATAACGCACGCTTCCACACAACAATACAGAAAAGAAGCAATGCATTCATGCGTTTACCATACTGCCTATTTTTCTAATGTTGTTGGTATGAGTATTGTGATGCAAGAGTACAACTGGGCACGTAAAGGTATAAATATAAATGTGCTACTGGAAATGGAACGGGATCCTGGCGTAATGAACGAGGGGGAGGTTTTCGTGTATTTACTTCTCTTGCAAAGGCTGGAAAGTCACTGAGTATTCTCTGCTATTCGGGATGTTATTTTCTATACGGGTACAAAAGTAATAGGAAAAGAGATAAAATGCAATGCTACATTGCAACAGAAAATCCGGAAGAAAGTGCAGTCTAATGTATGGCTTGTACATTTTATGTAACATTAACGAGGATGAGAAAAGGACGATGACTGGGGTGGATGGTAGAAGCTGTACGGGAAAGGTATGAAGGGAGAAAATTGTGTGAGTGCTGTGCAATAAGTAGTATTGGATGGAGAGGTAGTATTATCGTCATAAAAATGTTCTCTATTCTAAGCCCTAATATAGAATTCATGGACCATCTCACCATCCAATAATGTTGATGATCACTATGATACCAGGTTTTCGTAGTATTTAAAAGGGTATAGACAGTGGTGGAAAACCTTTTCTGGGAGGATTTTATAGGTGGTCAGTACCCCGAATTTTCACTTTTTGGGTGAAAATGTAATATAACCAGGAAGATATATGGGCCAATCTTTGAGACATTTATTGTGATTTCCTGACACCAGAGGAAATGGAAAAATTTTTCGAGGAAAAATATAGGGAAATTACTTGAGTGAGGAAATGCTCGTCGTACATATACAGAAAACATTCAACATAATATTATACATGCGTTGGCGGTATATAAAGGTATATAAGAGGTTTATAAGAACGAGAGGTGTAGGCGAAATGAACAAATGTTAGGTTGTTATACGTTTATTCGGAGGAGTCTTTCTAACTCGGTGGTAATTATACTGGCAGCATTAGCATTGTGTCATTATTATCTTCAGCGTGCGTAAGGGTATCTTATCGAATGAAAAGAGCATTTAGATTTAGGAAGAATATCTTATTCTTCATTTATAGCATACCTGGCCGTTCAGTAATGACTTTTTGGGAAATATAGTTAGTTGGATGTACAGGAGAAAGGCGGAAATTTAATTACCATGCTTGCTTTTAATCATGATAAAATTCTATAATGTGTCCGTCTAACCTTCTCTGAAACTAGTACATATCTTTATCGTTTCCACGAAGGTATACAGTGCTTACCTATTTTCACTTGGAAGCATCCTTTCATTACTCGTTAATCGAGTAACACAAACTTGAATAACCTACACACGTTATGTAAAGTCTAAATCTATTTTATTCGTCCCTCTTCGTTATTTGTAATCGTGTACTAAATATTTCCCCTTTGTTTTTTATTTTAATGAAATGTTAAATCAACGAATGCCGAAATGATGATCATTCATTTGGTTGCAAAATAACAAAGGGCTGGGTTGAGTACGCTAAAAATTTCATGCGGTTTCTTTTATGAAACGAACGTTGTCCTTTCTCTAATACGATTGACAATATTCTTTCAAGTGTAAGTTTGCAAAAGGCTATAGGATCACAGGTATATATTGTGTTTTCACTTCTATTGTTTTACATATACAAATACAATGGGAAGTATGTATATGAATAAAATAGTACACTGAAAGAATGATAAAGTCATGTTAGGTCTCGAACCATTCATATTAGTGTTCACAAAGCTATATTAGATTCGATTTGAACACAAGGTGCTAATATAATAGTAATCGACAGGCAAAAAGCCATAACAAAAAGTTTATTATTTTAGCAACGCTCTCTTTGCTCTTTTCCGTTGTTGCGACTACTTTTGTTTTACTGTCTCTCATGCTGTGAGCTAAAAACTCAAAGGGAGTGCGACGAGTGGGCAAATGAAGCTCACAGTAGTAGCTGCACAAAGTCCAGGGGATTTTCGAAGGATCAAATAGGATTCCACTCACTTAATAATAATAATACTACTAACTAACTGATCTTAACTAAAGCAATGCAATGTGCTTGCTCTGATACTCTCCTTTTACGAAGGTTCAGAGAGCCAGTCATTGTAATGCAGCATTGTGATTTTGTTAGCTGCTTTTCACCTCCCGTCAACAACGCAACGGAAAACATGAAAAATGAAGAGAGAGAAATGTGCAAAGTACTATTTTTGTAGTCAAAGGAGCTTCGACATTTTGTTAATGACCTGCACAGGCTTCCCTCTTGAAATCCTACGAAAAATTTACTAGGAAAATACCTACATACTTGTGAATAGCCATACAAAAACTCACTCCAACACTGGCTGGAGGATAATATTGAAAAAAAAGTAATTTGGGAAAGGTTCTGAGAGTAAAAGTAGAAAAAAAATGAAAAAGGGAAAAATAATAGGATGCTGATAATAACATCGACGGCGGTGGTGATGATGATGGCGATGACGATGATGAATTTTTCCTGTGCTATGATCTTGATGCGCAAACCTTTTCTGTAGGTAAAGTAGATTTGGAGCATGCTGTAGTCGTAAACTCATTAACTGAGTTACATTTAATATTAGAACAGCGTATCAGGAAAAAATTATATTAGTCTGATGGGTACTCATTCATACATCAAGTCAAAAGACGACATAATCTTTTTTTCATGTTTAACGTTATACATACGCATACAAGCAGGTTTTCTGTCCAACCGCGTATGTATAACTGCTAACTAGATGGCCTGAATTACTAAAGAGAGTGAGAGAGAAAGAATGCAAAAAGGCAGAAATCAAAAATACATTTCCGTTTCATTAACCTTTCATGTAGACAGACAGACATAGAAACCTGACAGGACTACTGACTGACTTGACTGTACACAGTATAGTCAGGTCACACACAAAAAACTACTCGGGTTATTCCCATACATATTACAACGGTTATATCACCTAAAAAGTATAGAATAGGACGGCATGGAACAAAATGGAGTGAAAGTGGAAAAGTAATAAATCTTGACCGAGAGAATGAGAGAGCAAAAGCAAGGTCTATATAATATGCATGAAATTGTGTGGTGGGAAAAGGGAATAGTTGGTATATTCTTGGTTTCGTGTAAACTTTTGTAGTACGCATATCAGACACACAGTTTTTCGTAAGTTATCTTACAAAGTAAAAAGGGATACAAAACACAAGACTTGTTTGTAAGGCCGTCATCGATTTCCTCCCTTTCATGATATAAAAGCCAGAAAAATTGTACATGAAAATAAGAACGGGTTGGTTTTCGGTATACGAGTTCTGCTTTGGCTAGGTTTTGGTTTGTTTGTTGGTGAGAGAAAATGACGATGATGACGATACGGAGAAAAAAAAAAAGTGAGCTGAAGTGGTCATTCGTATTTGTTCTCCTTGTCATAGGTATATATATATTAAGTATAGTTTCTCTTCTTTCAACGACAGTAAGGCTCCAATTGTATTTAGGTATATGTAGTTCTTAGTAGACGTTTTGATTGCCAGTTAGCGTGTTTCTTTTAGCTTTTGGATGAACTTACCCTCTGCAAATTTGGAAAATGCATAGCACAAGCAGGTAGTGATGCTTGGCTGGTAAAAAAGTACCTCCTGTTGAAACAAAATGAAATAAAATAATATAAAGCATAGAAAATGGCAATAATCTGACATATGTATGGTATTTGTGTGTGAATGTACAACAAACAAAAAAGAAGAGAGAACAAGTAAATATCCGTGTTTTTACTTTGTTCACGCATAAGGATACCACAAAACAATTGCAAAGTAAACATACACACACAAAACGATAAGAAGGCAGGCAAAGTGGTGGTACTTGTGGAAAAGACATTTATAAAAAAACAATGAAGTAGAAGAAGAATGATGAGGAATAAATAAATGCAGCCGTAATCTAGATTGTTCCATTAATTTGTAAAGGACCTTGTTACGCTTTATAAAGTTCTCTTAAAGAGGCAGGAGGTTTTTTTGCGCAATAAAAACAATTGAATTATGCCGTTGGACACACAAATCGTAAAGCGCAAAAGCCAAGAAAAAATGTAACGGTAATAATGTATACTTAGTATGGTTTTAGCAGCATAGAATACTTATTACAAGAGTCAAAAGTAGGGTGGTTAGCAAATCCGACCTTTGGAATAGTAATAATCGTTTAAATATTTTGCTCGTGATTAATAGCAATTGGTATGCAAAACAGGAGAAGGTACTTGCATAAAAAGTTTGCGAGGTAGGTTTTAATTCTTCATGCTTATAAGTATTTGCATGTCGACTTATACTTCTTGACGAACAAGCAAGTTGCTGATTTGCCCAACAAACAAATAGGAATCCAATAACTTTCTTTTTAACAATCTAGCACCTAAATCCTTTCCTGCTTTATTAGAAATGTACATTGTGTATATATGTTGGTTCAACACTTGAAACCATTTTGTTCCTTTTATCGCAACGACTTCCTTCTTGGAAAAAAGCGTCCATAAACAATTATGTTTCGCTGACCAAACCGATAGAGTATAACGAAGTGAAGACCACATAGTGCGATTATTTCGAATTTGAAGTTATTTGTTATTGCGTTTGTGGTTTCCTTTGTTGCTGCTGACTTGTCATTTCTTATGGCACTTTGTAGCATTATCGCATTATTTTATTGTACATGACGGAAAGCAGATTGCGAAAAAAAAGTTATATACAACTGCTTATATTTGTGTTATTCTCCACTGTTTTATAGTATGATTCCAGAGATTATGAATTAAGATTCTCTGGCAGTACTAATTTAAGTGACCTGGTCGATGAAGAACTGAACTGCTGGAAGAAAAGGAATTGAGAGAGAAGAAAACAAGCAATTCATAAGCAGAGCACGAACCTCTCTTGGTGTTTTGTACTGCTTTTTGTGGTTTCACTCTATGCCCTCTATAAGTCAACGAAACCATCTGCAGCTGAATGGAAGTAAATTAATTTTTGCGCAGCTATAAATCATGATTATGAGTACAGGTTTATTACATGCTCGATTGTTTTAATGCTGATATTATTTTATGGCAATCTTTTATTTTCTTAGGTAGGAGGTAGGTTTTTGATAAATAAGAAAACAGGAAAAAACCTACCTTAACATTTCTCCTCTGAAGAAAGGCTCTTAAATGAGTAGAAAAATAAGTAGTAGTAATGTAATAATGCACTTAATAATGCTTATAATGGTGACGGTGCGCTTGTATTTACAAGTTATCATGTACTTTAAAATATAGGACCAATAACAACAGCTTATCGTATGTATTACAACTGGTCAGGTAGGTAAATATAGCAAAAAATTATGGTGGGGTTTTCTGCGACCAAAGGAAAGTACTAGACGCTGTGGGTTTCGTGTCCTGAATATTGCAATATCATAATTAAGTGCGATTTTATTATCACTGAGGAATAATTTAACGGTAGAAATTTCCAGATAAAGGGGTTGTATAAACTTAATTGCTTTTTGATGAGAAAATTTTGTGTTTTCGAATGTGTTGATTGGATATAAGAGGGATTTTACAACTTGCACTGTTGGTTTTCCGTTTATGATGCCCATATAAGCTTTGTCTGCAAAACTTGAGTATAAAGCAATAAAAATCTTTTGGTAAAGTTCAGATTTTGGGTAACGATTCGATTCTTTATAATTTCTGTGGAGGCTTTAGGCCAGGGACAAGTCCAATGAAGCTACTGTGAACTCATAAAAAAGCTTAATGCATTTTGGCTTGCATCCAAAACACAAAGTATTTTTTCACTGCTGTAAAACTAGCTTTAACTTTTAAAAATGTTGGAGAAGAATTACATAATATGGTCGTTACTTACCGGCTACGACCTATGCATCATTATTGTCAACGATTTCCAGGGCCTAGAGCGCTACCACTGAGAAAAGCGGAAGTGCATGAAAGCTCATCCACCAGGCTATGCAAATGAACAATGCAATCAACTTTGTTGACTTGCAAGTCATTCGCCTTTAGAATTTTTTGGTGATGAAGGTAATAATAAGGATGGTGATGATGACGATGTTGAAAAAAACGTAGAGCTATTAACGCTTGTCATCAATTTGAAGAATAGTTGGGGAGGGTGGTTTCGTGGGTCGGTCACACGAGAACTTCCTAAATGACTTAGTCTGAACTTATGTTTATGGGTAACTTATATGAGGGCATTATGAATCTTTCGATTTTGGCATTTCCACTTTACTCTACCGGCAGTTGTGCCATTTCTCCCTTGGGGGAAAACTTGTCAAATCATTATTACTGATCTCTTTTTTAGCCGGCTGGCCAACTCAATTAAACTAAGTTGGCAAGTGAAGTAATTGAGAAAAAGAAGGATTTTCTTCCTCTTTGGTTTCAAGCTTCGAGAACCTCATATCGTACTTACTCCCTTTTTGCACCACTTTAACTTACTGGAGCATGTAAACTTATTACCGCACAACTTATTGGAGAGTGACGCATACATGTATAGAAACGACAGTAAAAAGGGTTTTCCGTTCGTTCTCCTCTTATTCTTCTCCATCAGTCTGCTTGACGGCTTGGCGGTGTTGGTAGCAAGACTTGTTAGGGTTGATGTGTGTTACGAAAAAATACAACTGTACATTTTGTACATTACGTAACAACACTACTTTCAAACCAAAATCCAGTCAGATAAGTATTGCAATACTAATACGCACTTCATTCCCGTCTCTCTGGTCTTAAAAATTAGAGAAAAAGTACAGAGCAGCAATTGGTTCAGTCAGAGTGAAGAAGAAAGACGAAGATGGATTGAGAGTGGAAATGGAGAAATAATTATGACAGACTGATTGAAAATTTAGTGACTCTACTTCACTCCATAATACATTCTTACCATTACTATCGCAGTTCACAAAACTGTGACGTGTTGCCAATGGAAGAAGTAGAGATGTACAATATGCCTGACTGCCTAACTATGAGGAAGAGAAAATGACTTATTATTGCATTACGACATGTATTAAGTATGAAGTGGTCTATGACTGGAGTATTATTTATGGTGAATGCTAGTATCAACCCTTTTTCAACTTTCCTCGCATTGTAAAATTCAATCTGATCATCTGCATATCGCATTGCAGAATGGAAGGGGAGCGATGATTTCTTATCAACAACAACAAATGGAAGAGATCTTGATCTATCGTCTTTTCACCGTATATGTATAATGCAGAACGATGGACGGCGATACGTATAGATAGGATATATAGGAATCCATAATAACCAACCTACCACCGCATCATCATCATCATCGCTCAGCCACATCTTAATAGCGCAGCATTTATCAGCGGCGTAGTAAACAGTTACAGACAGTCAGTCATTTTATTCTGCTCAAGTAACTGCCGAATGTATCTTTTCTTGCCGACTGTGGCTGATTCGATTAAAAACGATGATTCATCTCGTTTCTTTAGGCTGTCACTTTTCCTTCCATACCGCACTCACTGAAACCGAAGAAACCGAACAATGTGCCTGTGGAAATGTGTCCTCATTAATACATACCGAAACTATAGAACACAAAATGTCTTTCGAAAACTTTTGAGAAACCGTTAGTTTTTGGTTAGCCTTGATAATAACTCAGCAACTTTGATTTGGTAAAACGGGAAATAGAAGAAGGAGAACCAAGAATGTCGCTTTCCTAAACGCTGCGCATTTAAAGTTTATTATCACTCCAGATAATTAATATCTTTCAACAAAACAACTTTTTCATTCATGAAAAGCGAGGAGAATGGAATAATATGCCAATTGTGGAAAACGAATATGCATATTTTTTGTCTGCTATTACATTCGCGTTCAATTTCATTCAAATTTATTAGTCGAAAATTCTATTAAATTGAATGGTGAATACAGAAAAAGCCAACTTCAAAACTTAACTACACTATTTTTAGCTATGTTGTAGCGACAAAAATCATCAAATCAGAGAAACACATAAACAGTCAATAAAACTTATTAAAATCTTCATTGAAAATTCCAAAATGGTAGAATGCTATAATTACTTTACACAAAAATAACTTTATGCCTATCCTTTTCGGGCTTTGCGCGTAGGTGTAAAACTTCAGATAGTAGTATCCCGTCGTAGATAAGCGTGCTGGAAATACGAATGTGTCTCTCGAATTAACGATTTTCAATACCTTTATTTATGACGCATCCCCCCTCGCTTCTACGAAAATCCTTTCCTCTTTGATCTCCCGGATGAATGAATAATTTATAATTGAATTAAGTCAAATGATTAAATTGAATGACTTACTGCTGTTCATCATATAAGAGTTGCGCACAGCAAACTTTCCTGACTCACTCAAAATCAGTTTTAGGGGTACAATGAAATAGCCAAAGATGTGCGTTCTCGTCTAAGACATGTGGATGACAACGAAGACATAAAAAGGGTAGC
>JAQIXW010001932.1:0-17202 GCA_034700685.1 Willowsia buskii | reverse complement strand
AGGGAAAATCACTCATGAGTATTATGAATTCTCGTCATGTCATGAACTTTCGAACATTTCTCGAACTCTTCAAGATTTTTTTTTCAAAGGGACCCTTAAAGCCAGTGCCAGTGAAACCAACAGGAAGCGTCACATTAATGACACAACTTCCTCAGATATCGATTAAATTAAATACTAATTTACCTTAACAATAAAATAATTCTTACCTTGACTCCGCCGTCCATCCGCTCCTATCTCGGCCACTTTGATAAACTTACCTCGAGGATTCTCCTTCACATCCAGGTAGAACCTTTTTGACTGGATTTGGAGCATCTTGGAGGCCAGCTCCTGCTCCTCCTGCTGACCTGTAAAAATGAGAAAATACCGAATCAAGAAATGGATCGAAAAAGAACGTTTTCGAACATTTGTCAGTATGTACTCGCCGGTGTCGTCCCTACTGCCGTAAAGGTGAAAACGCATCATAAGGAACAAGCGCTAATTCAGTTTCATTCGCGTGTCGTCAAAGAGCCTGACCGAAGATTTGAGTTTGACAGTATGCGAGCAATGTAAGTTATAAGTTACAATTACGTCCTTCGGAAGGTTTGAACACTGGTTTCCAGAATATTTTGCGATATTTAGGGGTATACCCCATATTCACAATACTTCTTGAGTGCGAGTATGAGTAAAGTTTCAAATCTATTTGATACAAATTTACCCCAATACATTATGTGCGAACTATATAGTATTGCGAATATGAGCACAGGACAATCGCATTTATGTAATGGACTTTACACGGAAATTTCATTGAAAGTTGGTAGCAACAATAATACGAAGATTTCAGTCCCGGGCGCAGTTTAATCATAACTTGTGAGGTCATTCTTACCCGGCGAATACTACTACGAGGCCTACCTAATGCCGAACAACAACCCATGCAAAAATGATTTCCGGAAGTACAAAAAGACGCTTGATGAAATGACGCTTCATCATCATGAGCTATCAGAAATAATTTGCTTCACAAACTGATGTTAAATATAAACTGACCTAATCCCCATAACCAAGCATTCGCATCCGCATCCGCATCATCACCTTCACCTTCTTTTCGCCACATAGTGTTCCCTTATTTTATCCAACCGCTTTAACTACTACTACCACACTCCAAAATTGACTACTTTTTGAACAATTAAATCTTGTACTCTGATCCAACTCTCTCTGTTAGCCTTCGCACACTTGTGAAAAATATCTCTACCATTCCTATGATTGCTCCTCTCTATCACTTTTCCCACTAAAAATTGTCTTTTGACTGAGCAAAAACTTTCACGTTTTGTCGTTGTCCCGCATTCGCAACAGTCTTCATGCAGATCAGCCTTTTAGCCCGAAATCAATCATGTATGTTCATTGACGAGTTAAACGATACGTAGCACCAAAAAGATCATCAATCCATTCCCCTCCGAAGAAAACATACGACAACAACATCAGTACATACTCGAGCAGATCATGAAAGGAAAATATAAAGTTCCAAACCATCAACTCCCTTCATACAAACATAAAACAAACAATCCAACCAAACAGTGAGCAAACAACAGACCAACAGTTCCAATCATGCTTTCACATTCCATCATCCACGTCGGTGACTTGCTCTTCTCCTCAACCCATCACTTCCCTCGTCCAAAATTAATTTTTTAATCTGAGCTTTCCGTCGCTTCGAGCACATCACCCTCAGCATCACAACAGGTATCAAATTCCAGAGAAGCGTTTCCCCATGATGACGGCAAGAAGAGCACACACATCTCCTCGTACGATATTGAAGTACGCATCAACAACGCGGAGCACGTGTCACTTTTGGCATGTACGCGTGATGAACTCATCGAGCTTAGCATACTGCGATTCATTAGCGTGACGGCTCTCTGCTCATTGTTCTTATCAATTATGATAATGTCATTGTTTTCGCCAGAGAAAGTATTTGGAACACAGCAGCAGCAGTCACTTTCCCTGGTCATTTTCTCTTTGATCCGTTGCGGACGAAACGGAGGCGAGAAATCTGATTTTCATCAACTGTCACGTACGTGAGCGTTTCATTATAGTTTTGATTTTTTTTAAAAACAATTATTGTTCAGTCTTGTGTATTGAAATCGAGTAAGCTCAAATCGTTCTAACGTTTAAGTACACAAAATTATTTCTTCAGCGGAACACAGAGTAAAATTTGGTAAATATAATAATGAACACATGAAACATCGGGAAATTTGCACTCTTTTGTACTACAAAACATTCCATGAACGAGAAGAAATTAAAACGTAAAGCCGGTCAGTCTGACGTATATGAATGGTGTTGATTAATGAGAACTTTCGAAACATGAGAACAGTCACAGTGGACAAATTTTTGCACTCTCGATTGAAATCAAAAAGTTAACAGGCAGGCACACACATACACACAACTTCCTCCTTCAAGCCCGCAACTCATTGATCGCAGACATTACGTCTGCTACTTGAACACTCTCATATTCGCAACTTTATATAAAGAAACAATTTCCTCTACCCAGCAGCAGCACACATGAATTAGCACAAGAGCGTAACAACTACCTGTTACACGTCAGTTCATAGAAGAAAAAAAACCGAGAAGAGTATCGAGCAGAGACCCTGAAACAGCATTCCCTTCCTCCTCCATCCAACGATTCTCCTCTATCCACCCCGAATCGCCAGCAAAATCCCTATGAATTGTGAAATAACTGAACATCAAGTTTTTCCTTCCTTCCATCCATCCACACAAGCACTAGATGAGCAGAAAACAAAACCCTCTTTCCATCATCAACGCATCAAAGGCTGATGATGATGATGAGGAGGAACAACATCTCGATACTACGTTTTCTCTCTCTCTCAGAGATGATGATGATCAGAGCCCGTGTCGTGTTATGTTTTTGTTACAGTATCTCCTCCAACTTGGCGTAGTAAAAATGTTTTTTGAGAGAGAGAAAAAAAACTCTTATTCGTATTTGCACACACACAGAGAGAGTATTACACGAAGCAGTAGTAATTCGTGCGTAGTATCGGATTGTGCATAACACAACCGCTATAATATTATTTCAAGATACACACACACTGCTGCTGATGGATGAAGATGATGTTTTTATTGTTGCCAGAAGCATCGTATATATATGAAGCAACGACACACACTAGCAGATTGAAAACTTTTCTGTTTTTTTATTTTGAAAACCTAAATGTGTACGGAATTAAGTTTGGCTCATCTTCACGCAACTTCGGAAGGATAACTATTCGCTGCCACAAACCGAGTAGGTATTATACACATTTTCCTGTGCATATTATCATCTGCACGACCAAGATAATATGAGCGTGTACACGAGAAACATACACGCACAAAAGCATGTGTGTAGTAGTGTGTGTGCAGGAGAGTCGGAAAAAGAATGAGAGAATTATGCATACGAGAAACCACCGAAAATTACGACGATGAGGACATTTGAACATTTTTTTTCTCTACCAACATATATACGTGTGTAGCATTAAGAGTAAATACGAATAAGAGTAGTCTTGTCATTGTGCACAAGTTACAAACAAGCAATAGTTTAAGTTACATGTTGCTAGAATAAGTAGCATAATATAGCATACGATTCACACAACAGCACAACTCTTTCTACATTTTTCTCTCTCTCGCGTTTCCACACACAGAAACGCAATCTTATTATTCATATTACACATTACGTATGTATTTTTTTCAAGGAACATGAACACACATCTAGGAGGAAAAAAGAGTTTTTATGTATATTATAATCATTATATATGTTGTCTTAAAACGTATGCTAAAAAACCCCATTGAATTCGAGAAGGAAAGCATACGTACCTACACATCCACGCACTTTATTTTTTTCCTCTGTACACTTTACTCTCTGTGTATAGAAATGTGCTCCTCCTCATCACAGAGAATCCCATTCAACAAGAAGAGACAGAGGCTTCACTTGTTTGAGTGTGGAGACATGTGATGTGTAGGTACCTAAAGAACATGTGTACGAAGAGCATCATCTCTCTGTATTGTTATCTCATCATTATGTTTTCTGTGAGCAGTGTGTTAAGGAGTTAAAAAGATTGAGTAACCTCCCGCAATATTAACGCTGCTGCTGAAGCAACAGGCAGCAGCTGAAAAATATATAGGAGGCTTCTCCACTGATGTGTTCAGGATGAATCGCTTTTTCTCCACCAGCTATATACGCATATTTGAGTATATACATTGTCAAAAAAAAAGAGATTCATACGTTATAACGATATATTATAGAGAGAAGAAGAAGAAAAAAAACTTTCATAGCTACTTGAAAGTTGTAAGAGGCGAACCGTATATTTTTTGAGATAATAATATATCAACGTAAATTCTTTAAAAAGGGGTTTAGCTTGAAACCGAGGGAAAAGCGGACATTTTACTGCATTCACGTTTTTTTACGCAGAAAAGCACACGGCACGTCGCGCACACACATAACAAAACTCTTTAATAGTTAGTTAGAACCAATAAAGAAAATATGTAACTTTTGCGAGATATGTGTGTACATGCCAGCAAGCTCATCTGAAGAAACCTACGTTCGGAACATTTACAGCGGCTTAAACGAGCAAGTTTGGATAAATGGAGAGAAAATTGAAATGGATTCGAAGAAGTCGCAGCACAGCATCTTTTTTTTCTCGTTTGCCAACAAATGCCAACATTTTTGCTTGTTTGAAGAACCACGGTGTAGTGGAATGGAGGAAGAAGTATGAACGTATCGGTATGTGCATAAATAAAGAGGGGTAAAAAAAAGTTTATCGAATGACATGCAAAAGCCATGTTAAAAACCAAAGAAGCTGCCGAGTCGGTATAAAAAAGGTTTAACAAGCTTAAATCCGATCCACAAGGGAATTCCTTTCAGCAGCGAACATACCAGTATAATATACTCTAGAGCGTACGTATTTTTTTTATAGAGACGTAGTAAAAAGAGAGTATAAAGTTCGGAGAGCGTTTTAATGATATGAATGGCATAACTGGAGGTGATGAGGATGATGATGCCACATTGCGATCTGATAGTAATTTTTTGGCAGTTTTAAATAATCGCAACTATTTTTTATACTAATAAGTTGAGAGAAACGCGACGCTGAATAATTAAATCATTAAGGGCCGCATTTAAAAAGTTCAGGATATTTTTAAACTCATTTCCGTAAAATTTTTCAACCGGGGATGAGCAACTCTCACACACAGAGAACAAAAAGAAGTTATAGTCTCCACGAGAAAACGTAAATCCTTCGGCATTTCTCTCATCCTCCGACTTTCCTTTCACGTATTCAAGTTTTCCGCTGTGACTGCTTGATATATAGCGAAACAATGAGTCAAGTTAAATCGTGCTCTTCTTTTCCTCCATTTCCTTTACGCATTATCAAGAAGAAGCGGAAAGAAAAACAGTATAGAGGTTCATGAAAAGGGAAAAAGATTTTCAAACGAGAAGCCGGGCCAAAATCTATTGTGTTAAAACTTCATGGTTGGTCTCCGCAACTTCGTCATCCACACCAAACACAAACATAACTTGCATCATTGTCAAGCGTCAATACGTTGCTACTAATTCTCCTCCCCGTACTACTACTCACCATAGTACGTACATTTTAACTTGCAAACAGCACGGTAGTTTTTGTGTGTGTGCGGAGAGAAACTCATATCAGGTTGAAATATCTTGAAGATACATGCGGAGGAGACACCCTACACGCATCAACCCCACGGCTCTTTTATATCAGCAAATATGCGTATCTATTAAAGCTGCTCCTTATTTTCCTACTTCTTTGCTCTTTTACGCATTTTAATCAGGAGGAAATACAGTGGCTGCTGAGTGGAGTTTTTTCTTCTTCTAACCATCGTCCATTCCCTATAATATACTTTATCAGCGAAAAATGGGTAAATATACATGCGCGATGGGTTGCATGCAAAACTGAATATTATTTTTTTAACTGCTATATACGCAACAAAACAACATTGCTGGTGATTTTCCACAGATGACGGAATAAACGCATCGAGGAAAAAATACACGCATGATACAGAAAGTCGATTCGCTAAAAAACACTTTATTAATTGGCTTGTAAGATAGAGTGATGGTTGTAAACAAACTGATAAGACTTTGAAAATATTTCAATTGAAAAAACCTTTACGGAGCATGTCAGGGTAAACGGGCGTTTTAATGGAAAATGCGTTTATTAATCGAGGGTTTATTTCTGGTGAAAAGTAAATTGATACTTTCTAAGAATAGTGTGTGTGCTTGACGAAAGCATGTTCCATTTTGCGCTTATATTTTTATGTGTTTTTGTTGTTAAAAGGTTAAGCATAATGAACGTATAATAATTGCTTAATGATGATGTAGCAAAGTAGCAATACGAAAATGAATTGTTAGAGGAACAGGCAAACATGATAGGCAGAGATCATACATATGGGGCAACATGAAACAGAGATTAATTACCTCTCATCAAGCAACAGATTAACGAGCGTGGATTACTCGAGAGTTTAAATAGAGTAAACATCATCGTAACAAACAGACAAACGTCAACAAAAATAAAGCATAAAACCATCCATAATCCAAAGAATAAGCAAAGCATAAAATTATTACAATTCCTCCAGCAATAGCCTCCGTGAGGAAAATAAAAAGCGACAATCTGGAAACTTAAACCGTTTCCGGTCCTGTAATCATCATCGATAAATCTTAAGTGCTGGGAACGAAAATGCACAAGGTTGTTGCGTACAGTAAACTACTTGTACGTACGTCCGCCACACCAAGAGAGAGAAATTTAACTGCCTACGTTTTCCATTATTTTTCGGACTAATAATAATAAAATAGCATGTACTTATTTCCAGCCCAGTGCATTCTACACGACCACGTTGCTGGTTGACTTTGCGTGTTTGAGGATAAAAAAAGTATACAATTTTTTATTGCGCTGCTCTGCTCTCCTCACATGTTCCTGCGTTTTTATTCCCGATTGGGCACAAGAGATTTTTAAAACTCTTGAAACGAACACACACATAGGGTCTTATAAACTCATTATTATGATACGCAGTTTACGTCAGCATAATAATTCCATCCACTCTGCTGAAATATAAAACCATTATTTCTGGATAGAGTTTTTAATATCTTGCGTCATGATCAGAAGTCCATTACGTTTATTTAAGCAGCAATGAAAGTTGGGGGTGCATGGGCTCTCAAATTGGTTACTTTAACAGTGAGAATCCAAAACGGATCCTGATAGAGAGACCCGCAGACCTCTGAGAGATCCTTTCCCTTCACAATTTATTGTTCAAACCAATTACCAATATAGGTTTCTTGCTCATTAAATTAGGCTCTTATTCGAATAATGGAGCTTTACGGCAACAGTGGTGGCGTAACAGGCAGGAGAGCACATCGTCTATATCGCAGTCGCCCACGGGCATTCTCTAATAATATTTTTAATAGAGATAATGATAACAGTATGCTACTATGCTTCACAAAATTGTAATTTTTGCTACTTGACCAGACGACTCATCACCATCATGGTTGTTTAACTGCTCACTTTTTTTTCTTCTTCAGCTGCCCCCGAAAAGCATGGGTGTATAAGGATTTTCCGAGAGACCTCCTAAGAAATGCTCAAGAACAACTCGTATTTCTCCTTCCATTGTTTTACTTAAATCCATGCATTAACTCAAAAATATTTAAATTAGCTCATGTACAACCTGACATTGATAGGAAGTTTGATAATGAACGGAGGGAGCAACAAAGCATAGCAATGAAGGTTGGGGATTTGTTTTTTTCTTTTCAAGGGGCAGTTCACTCACTACTACCTGCATCACAAATCGCGTTGCACCTGTAAACATTGGAGAGAGAGCTGCATCACTTTTCTCAACCTACAACTTTTCCTCAAACTTACAAAGTGCAATCTGGAAAAATTATTGTTGGCTATAGTGCTATTTTGCCCGCTTCTTTTTTCCCCTCTACCAACAAACAAACTTACACACAATAGCAAAAAGTTCAAAATGCGCTGTTTCTCCAGTTGCTGCATAAAAAATTCCTCCACCATTGAAGAAAAAACAAAAGAATCATTGCACTTTTTCTACACTCACCGAGTGGCAGCATCATGAGGGTAAAAAACGCTCTCTCTACGCATTCCTACGCATGAACGCATACCTCCAAAAATTTACACGTTTTATAGTGTTTCGTTTTAATAATGCCAGCGTACGCGTTTTATAATTTCCTAATGTGTAGTAGCATCAGCCAGCAACCCCCGCCGCCACAGGTTTTCTCTTTGTTATTTTACAACTACTATATACTCGTACAACTGCCGCATTATACAGGCCACCTTGTTTATGCGTAAGTGTCTTCGTTCATGTTCGGTTCAATGTCTATGTTGCTTGCTCTAATATATGCGTACATATACTCGCAGTCTTCATACTTGATTGTTTCACATCAATGAATAAGACGCGGCTCTCATCATCATTATCAAGCACGATTTGGGAGAAGAATGAGACACATTCTTGCGTTTTCTTAAAGTATGCGAATGTGCGTAAGTATATACGCACTCTTTATACGTAGTTGCAAGACCTACGCATATTTGTTTTTTTTTTACGCGAGCATTCTCTTATTCTCCCAGCAAAAGATCTTTCGTTTCTTCTGTGTATGTGCCTTGCAGTCTCGTTAAATCTGCAGCGAAATTTTCCGAGGATCATCAGCATGATACTGCAAACGTTGTTGTTACAAAACATCAACATGATACCATAAAATGTGACGGGAATGGCAGACACGGCAGGATTTATATTCTGGTTACATGCGTATTATTGAATGAATAGTGCGTTTTCCTATAGGAGAAATATTTTTAAAACGAGAGATGCAACAGGCAGGGAGCAACAAGAGATCTGAGAGAGTATACGTAAACTCGCTCTCTTCTCTGCGCTATCATCAGCAGCGATTCTACAAAATGCAGAGAGAAGAAAAGAGTCTCGATGTTTGTGTGCTCCTTCGTTTTTCTGTTACATGACATCAACAAGAGAGCGGCTTATAAGCTCGTACTAGTGCGTCGTACGCTCTTGTCTTGTAAGTAATGTTGTTTACAGGGCTTCACTACTGTCGCTGATGCACAAGAGATGCTGTTTCACAAGAGATGATGATGCACCAAAACATATCTACGAGATAAAGCGTTTCTCTTACAACTTGACGCCTATATTTGCGTACGCCAAGTTGTTTTTCTTATTGTTTCGTATATACACAGAAGAATCTTTATGGAGGAAATGGGCATTTTTTCTTCTTCTTCTCCGCGTTTAGAGTGCTAAACACTGCGTCGCAGAGAATCAAAAGATAAAGGAGATTGGTATGCGTACAAATATTCATGCGTATACGTTAATGCATAAAAAATCAATACATTTTAACTGCACACAGCAGCTTTAGCATTCCGTGATGGTAGTTTCCATTCCAAAAATGCAAAACCATTCTTTATAAATTCTCTTCTCTCTCTGGTATGCGTTTACTGTTTGGAGGATACGTAATATTTAGTATTTAGCCTAAGCGAATACGTAACTTCGACCTTGCAGGTCATTAAACTTGGACCACGTGCCATGATGTACATACTTTTGCGTGTTGGATGGACGCGAGAGATGCACAAATCCAATATCAATTGTGTAACAATGTGTATCAGTGATAAAAACGATTTTCTTCTGAAAATGTGCGTAATCAAACGGATACACGAACAAAGATGTTTGATACATTCTCCCCGTTTACTTCAAATTATCATCACCTCCACAAATTATTTTGGCAAATATATGCATGACACTCACAGAGTAGAAGAGAGATATCCGTAAAGTGTATGCATAACCTCTGACATGTATCATGTTTCATAGATGCACAACTTTTGTATGAAATAACGACTCCTGTCAGAAACTTGCCAGAACGAACAAACAAGCTGGAATCTGACAGGAGTGAACTATTTATTATTTTGAAACTTGTTAAACCATTTTTTATAAATGCGTGATGCACTTGCTCTCAGAGTTTAAAAAAAATTATTACTTGTCTCGATATTACATATTATGGAAAGCAAATACGAGTAAACAATATCCGTATGTTTAACAGCAGTGAAATCTGCAGGAAGTCTAGAAGAAAAATTAAAAGAAATCGTAAGCGCATTATGTTCTGCTGCTACAAATATTTCCTTTTACGACGAAAAGTGCGTTGAAAAGCTGAATTTTAAAAGCGGTTTATTTGTACCTCGGGGGAAGGAGTAAAAGAGCACTCATAGTCCTTTACGCACATTTCTCTCCAAATGACATTTAATGAGAGACATGAACTTTATCCACTCAAAGCGCCATATAAGCACGTAGTCATCATCATTCTCATTTTTAATGACTACAATGTTTTCCCTGCTCGCTTCCCTGAGCATATAGCAGTTACAAATAAGACGATCCTTTGTTCGATTCTCTTCCTCTTATGGACGGCTAAAATCGACTGAGAAATACTTGGCAAAACCAGATTTTTTGAAACGAACCAACCCAAAAAAAGAGTATCTCTTCTTCCTCCTGCTGCGCTAAGCACTGCTGATAATTACACAGCGTGTAGAAAAACTATTTTTATAATTCCACAGGCATTTTCCTGAATATCCACCAATCCTTCTTTCCCATTCAATCAACAAAAGTTTGCATTGTCAACCCTGTTCTCACATGTTTGTTTAATTAAAATACACACACAAACAGAGAGAGAGAGAAAAACACAGCGAGGAAAAAGTATTATCGCTTTGGAACTGATGGAATCGAGAGAGAAAAATACGTTCATTAAGTAATGAGCTATCAACAGTACATCAAGCGGGGATGAGCTGTTTTTACTCGCGCACAAACCATACATGATCCCATCCTCTCATTCATTCTCTTTTCATTATCATATCATCATGCATGGATTAAAATGGGAGGAGAAAATAAACGGGGAAACTGATACAACTCTTCTTACACTGCTCTGCTCCATTAATCATTGGGATTGTAAACATTAGCGAATAAGTGTACTTGGATCCGTGTTGTGTCCATGCCCTCATTACAATATTTATCAATTTTTTTAGTATACCCCTGCTGGACAGATTACCTTGTAATTTTCTGAGCAAACTTTTTTTTCATTCACAAAAACGTCCAAGCCCACAAACTTTCAGAGAGAGTTTATTTTTTCGTCATGTGTAGCTGCTATACAAAGATCCCATCGAGCAGTTTAAAAAACATAGATTCATTCATTCTTGTTTGCTTATTTACATATAATCATTCAGAGAGATAGAAGTGTTTCGCTCTGATATGCTTATCTTCCAGAGCACAGATGAATGAAAAATTAATAAACTTGAGAAACGCGAGTATCTGATATCCTTCATTCAAAAAAAAAAAAGACGCATGCATTGAACCACGTAGAGATCATTTAAAGCCTAAAAAACTATTATCCATTTTACTGAACCACCAACCGGCATAAAGATGGATATTAATTCATACAATCGTGTAAATATCAGAAATGATATGCATAATAAAATTGTATTAAATGTTGCCTTTTTTGTCCTGTTCACGCTGACCCCCACCTTCTTTGTCAACTATCAAGAGTTTAATTTAATTTTCCCATGTTTATGCTAAATGGTGGAAATTTTTCAAATTTTTTGAAGCCCTTGAATCTGAAATATACAGATAATGTTGAATAACGCAGCAGCAGCAGCAGCATCATCATACGCACACATAAATCTAGATCTTTGCATAAGATTCTGATCTAAATGGCCCATCTCTCTCTTTGGTTCTTCCTTGATACAAATTAGATTATCGCAGTGTTACCATACAGTCTGGTCGACAGACTTTCATTCATAAGTAATAATAATGACGAGTTGATGAGTAGCAAGCAAAAAAAGTTCTGACTAACCAGAAAGAAGCATTATAGAGATAGCATTATAGCAATGAAGAGTGTACGCAATAGAGAAAGCTTCCATCTGCGACCGGAATCTCATTCATTCAATAAAAAACATGACTGTTTCCAATAAGTTGACAGCTTCTATTGAGCAAACTATTAATACAGACGCAAAGTAGACCCAATAGAAATACCAAACAGAAAAAATCCTACGAAATGCGTATCATTAACAGCAAACAATTTCAAACTGTATGGATTCTAAGCCAAATTTTACGCCTACGTACTATGCGACGCACCGTTCCAGAAGATGAGTGTTTTTTCGAGAGAAAAAAATTCCTTTTTTCAGAATAGTATGCGCATTATGCGTGGATAAACAAACAACACAGAAGAACCGTAGGTATGCATAGAAGAAGAAACTTGACTGTTTATTAGAAAATGCTTCCACACGCTACTGTCATGATGAGACTAAGCTGCAAGTGTTTCTTTACTACACCATTAGAAATTCAAAACAACTTTTACTGCGAAAGCTTTTCTAAACATATTGAGATGAAAAATTTGAGTAAAAAATATCAATGTTCACCGTTTTATAGTCGCGAGTAACAGAAATATTGCGATAGAGTGTATCGAGGCGTGGAGTCGATTGTCACCTGAAAATATTCTACAGAATCGATACAGAATCGGCGGAAAGGGAGTTCTTTATGCACATATTCACTACTGCTGCTACGACTATATACATAGAGAACGATGACATGCTAATTTACGACACCAAAATTGGCAGGAGGATGTACACGATGCGCATGGGTGACACGTTTACGTTTATTAAAAATTTGTCTTTTTTTCACGAGATCCAAAAATAGGTGTGAATGCAAGATGAATTACTCACAGTGTGAGCCCGTTTATACCGTTTATACGAGATTATATAAGTAGAAATTATTGCTTGTTTTTCAGGATTATGCGTAGAAACCAAAGGTCACTATGAAAAGATGAAGGGGATGATGCGTCAGATTGCTTGTGCTGTTGGGAGCAAAGAAATCCCATGTAAGCCCATCACGATGAAGAAACAACCATCATAAATTGTGATAATCAGGTGACATCGCCAACACACAGGTCAGGTTGAAGAAGTCTGAGGCGGAGGGGTAACGTGATATAAAACTGTCACGACAATTTTGGAACAAGTATAATCTCGATAAAGAAACACGTTACGACACTCACAGTTCAGTTTGTTGGTAAACATTTCATATTTTATTGGGCAAAATTCATTCCTTTTGGAAAACAATTACCATAAACTTGTCCGATTGTATTTAAATTCTTTTACTGGTGTAATGTCGTGTAGCAGACCTGCTATCTCGTAAAAAAGAAGTGACACGTTCATATGCAATTAGCATTGAATTCCGTTCCTGTCAAAGGGTTGGACTGAGCCGTTCATACGATACAATATTGGTTTTCTATACGCAAATCATCATCGTGCAGGGAAACAGACAGGGACATCTTCAGTAGAGCTCCTGCTGCTGACGATCACAGCGTGTCTAGCAATTCCTTCGAGCCGCTATTATCGGGTATCATCCCCCTCGAAAGACAAGCAACAGACAAGAAGACAACGCCACATGGCACGCCACACGCACATCATAATCATTATCTACTTTATCTGTCAATATTTTCAATTGAAACAATGAAAAGAGAATTTAATAATTTTTTTCTCAGGTGCCAGCTGCTACTTGTGTTTCTTGTGAAACTTTATGGTAATATTAGTCTATTTAAACACAAACGTCTGAAAAAAAACTCTTGAATAAGTGGCGGACGCGTGCCACACCACACCTGCCGCACTACCAATCGTTTAATGGTGGTAGGTTTCTTGCGCCATACAAAACCAGGGTGAACGTTCCCCCGAAATGAAATTCAAAAATTATTTGTGAGCAGTAATAATAATAATTATTAAGGAGCAGAGACCAGAATTTACGTCTTCATGGTCATCATTAGCCAGTTTTCTTCTAAACTCCTGATTATGCACAAATTACATAATCCAATATACAAAAAGCATACAATTTGTGGAATAAGCGCAAGATCTGTCCACTTTAAGGAGTTTCAAAGACCAATTACGAGCATGAATATTTTACAGGAACGATTACGAAATGAAATAAAAATGACTGTAAAAACAATCGTAGTAACACGGGACTCGACCAGAAAACCACATTTTCCCCACTTGACTGCTCACGAAAGGTGAATGAGACTGGATAACATTTTTTTATTTGCATACAGACGCATAAAACATGGACTGCCATACGTGCACGTTACTCACTACCTATTGTTGTGCAATTTGGTCCGGGACACTAAAAAAGAGAGTCACAGTCACCTGCCAATGACTTTACGTAAAATCCCATAAACACACATGCATCTGGATGAATGTGAGATGGACAGGAAAAAACCTATACTCGATTGTTTGGAATCCGAGAAAAATAAGAAAAAAATTCCCTCTACTCCTACTACAATCCAACCACTTTATCAAATAATTTAGAATACACCGTACTCCTACACTCGTGCAAGTATGCTTAAAAATACCTACGCACAATTTTTTTCTTCTTCTTCTCTCTAATAAGCTTGTTTAGAAATGCACTTGCTTTCAGCTACACCATACAACCCACAACAAACATAAACATGCAGTACTTTGTTCACCTCAACTGGTTTGTCATTTCAACTAGCTGTCTGTCACTCCACCAGTCGCTGACTTGTCCATAATAGTAGACCTGACAATTGACGAGTCACAGCAATAACCATGATTCAAAGATTTACTACAAACCCTGTTCGCGATAATTGAAATAACTATATGCATACCACTTAAATGAATCATCGTAAAAAAAATTGAATACGAGTAGCAGTCCACCATGATGCACTAAACTAAATCTATATACATTAAATCAACCTATTCAAACAAAATTCCTAATAAGAATGCATTAGCGTAAAGTGACTCCAGGTAATTCAAAAAATAAATCTACAGAATAACGAAAAATCCCAGTATTCCCATTCCCAGTTCCATGCCCAATTGAGTTTGGAAAAAAAGAGAGGAAGCAATAATTTCACGATTGTGTGCACTTAGCAAAACATCACATTAACCGGCCGGCATTGTGTAAAGAGGAGTGCGTGGGTAGCTCATCAAATCTTGCGGAGGCATATCGTCATCGAATTCATCAATGAATCACTCCTCCGCTTTTACGACGACGACGTATACCTACATGCAGCATGTATCACACTGATGCACGATAAAAACGTGGTGGTGGAGTGGAGGAGCCGTCATCGTGATGCACACTCACTCAAGTTGTTTCAGCGCACAATATCATCCCAGCGTATGACCATTTTTACAAGCGACTAACAAAAGCGTCCTATAACGATTGATGCCGTACAACATGACTATTTGTAGTAATGCAACAGTTTGAAGAGGACGCTTTGCGTGAGCTCATCACCCAGCCACACAACAACAGTAATGTCGTCATCATTCCCAAATCATATTCCTCTTTTGCACTCTCTTCTATGGGCGAACAATAACGAGTAATTTTTACTTTGTTCGTTCGGAACAAGTTCAACGTGATCGTCATCAGCGTGTGTGCTATTATTATTGTGCGTACTCAAAAAATTATACACAAAAGTACTGGAATTCTACATGGAATATTTTTTTCTTCAGAAACGGGTCGTAATTTCTTGCACGCGTCCAAATATGTGCGTTGTACACAAAACGCGTTTTACATAATGAGATGTGTGAAATTCCTATAACGCTCGTATAGGAAGCGAAAATATGCTGCCTACACATAGTTTGCATGTTTTGTATGGGGTTGTGTGCACTTTCATGTACCACAACTGCTTTAATGAATGAATTAAACATTGCGCGAGTGAAAGAGAATCTCGACAAAGTGAATGAAAGACACGTCAAGTCAACGTGAGAATGTGGATAAACGTCTCGTTAACGATTCACACACACACACACCAACACCCAGTCTATATCTACTCTTTAAAGAACGCTTTCGCCTGAGAAATTGTTCTAATTTTATCCTGCCAACATTAGCAGCGTATTGTGACGAGATTGCTTTTATGCAGAAGAGCTCATCATAATATTCCCGACTAACAGACGCATGACGGCTACGTTGATGTTGATGATGATGATAAGAAAATGCAAAGGAGGAGCTACTTCTGGATTTTTTAAAGACTAATTACCGGCAACAGTTTGCGTTGGATGAATAGAATAGCACATATATACGCAGTAATGAGATCACCTTTCACCTCTCTAAATCTCACGTTAATTTTCGAACAAGTACAAAAAAGGAGAAGAGTTGATTTTTTTTGGAACACGAAAATGAATCGTAAAAAAAGTGACATACGCCAAACGGAGGGCACAGGGAAACCGTCTTCTTCAGCTCCGCCCTTGTCATGTCCACCACCGCCGTTACCTACAGACCCACCACCTCCAGTGTTATCGGCGGAGGTGGCACGGTGTGGATCACTTTCCGGATAGTATGACATCATGACCATAGTAAATGATTAAAGAGTTTGAGATTGAGGGAATAAATTCGTGTAAAAAAAACTCGAGAACAGGAAGCTCAAAAGTAGAAACAGCAGCAGCAGATATGTATTTTCTAACGTGTAAAAAACTTGAGCTTTATATCATCAGTCGAGCAAAGACTTTTCGTGTCAAACGAGGTTTCTCGGTATCGCCACTGCACGCGAAACCCGTGTACATTGAGTTTGTTGACGAGTAGTTGAACGCGAAACAATTTGTAGCTCAAATTCTCAGATTAGCTGTAACTCTAGTTTAGTCTGAAAATTGTATAGAATAGATGTAACGATACAAAAGCGCATTATGTTTCATTAACACGGTATCTTAAGTACTTCCACATAACTCCACTTTTAATTCTAGGATTGAATCTCGTTCCATATAAAACATTGTAGAAAAATATTCCATATTATACTATGGTTTGGCATTAAAAAAAGATGTCTCTATGAATCACAGCATCACAAAAACCTGCATACACACACGAGAGAAACTCTTTGGGAAGCTCTTGATCGTTCTGTGTCGATATGGAGGGAACACTGATATATAATAAAATTTGCATATACACTTCACCACATTGTTCACTTCACTCATCTGACGTGTAAACCTATTTACAATGAGCAAACCCTACTATTAAAAACTGACTTGACAGCGGAACCGTCTAACCCACTCTAAGTACATTTGGTAGAAGCGCGATTGCGAAAAAGTACTTTTTTTTTGTCAGTTTGCGAAATAAGATCCCCATCGACAAAGCATTATTACATTTGCGTTATGAAAGGGACTTAAAAACCACCGTGTATTTCAAAACGTTAAATTCACG
>JAQIXW010001931.1:0-17204 GCA_034700685.1 Willowsia buskii | reverse complement strand
GATGGGACCGAGGGTGAAATGAGAGGCTGTGGAAACTTTACTTTCGGGGGTAAACCGAGAATTTCGAGAAGTAATGCGAGCGACTTGTATGTAGCCATGAAGGGAACTTCTCAAAAAAGATGTATTGTCTTCTGCTTGGAGGATTTAGGAGAGGGTCGACCCGGAATCAAAGAAGGTAGATTTCCCAAATGCTACCTAATTAGCTATTAACAACAATATTGTCATCAGTTCACAGGTTAACAGCCAAGAAGAACTGGAAAGGACTCGAGATGGAAAAAGATTGCAGTTCGTGATAAAAAAATACTTTAATTACAATTAACTAGTTTACTTTCAACAATGTATTAGATGTGTAAACCTTATAGTTTAATGACAGATTGTGGAAAACGCCGCAATGTCGAGAGAGTTGTTGGTGGTGAAAACGCTCTCAAGTTTGAGTTTCCCTGGATTGGAAGCATAGTCTTTGACGATGAGAATTTCAGAAGGTATCCATATTGTGGAGGGAGCTTGATCAATGACAGATATTTCATTACCGCTGTAAATATTGTTTTATGTTTTACCAAAACACATTTTTTTGCAAAAGAAATACGTAAATTGTATGACCAAGTGAGCACATGTTTTTTTAAAAATACATCCTCCTGATGGTGACGCCATTAGGCCCACTGTGTTAAAAATCAAGAGAAAAGACCACAAATACTGCAAGTTCTTCTCCATCATCACGTTATGGATAAGACAAATCCTGCAGGGACCACCGGAAATGAACCAGAGTTCCAAAATATTCCTGGCTGGAATCTGAAAGATGAAACGGATGAATCAGAAGAATCTTATCGAATGGCTGTTGAAGAAATCATTGTTCATCCATTGTTTAACGATCGAACGTAAGCTAATCGATAAGTTGTCATTTATCAATAAATCAATCTTTGATTTAAAAAAAAAATGTTTCAGCTTTGATTACGACATTGCTCTCGTCAAATTCAAAACCCCACTCGAGCTCAAAAGCAATAAGAAAGTGAGCCCAATCTGCTTGCCTGAAATTGTGGAGAGATTCATGTACCAGGATGGAACCAACATGGTGGTCGCTGGATGGGGAAGACCTTGGGAGACTGCAAAGGCGACAAGCAGGATCCCTCAAAAACTGGATCTTCCTTTCGTGAACGATAAAAAATGCCAAGATTATAGCATCCCTGCGAGAAGACACTTGTGTGCTGGCTATATTGAAGGGGGCAAGGATGCGTGCTCGGTAATTCCTATTTTTGTTTGGTTGTTTGGATATGATAATATGGCCAATCATGTAAAACTTTAGACTTTTCCTTTTCTTCTGCAGGGCGACTCAGGTTTCATGTCACTATTTGAATAAGAAATAATAGTTTTGAAAAATTCCAAAGTGGAAAGAGATTAGGTTATATTTTCTTCATTTAATTGCTTTAGGTGGACCATTAATTTACAAGTTTGATGTAGGGACAAATAGTTATTTTTTGTCGGGAATTGTGAGCGCTGGAGACGGGTGTGCGAGGAAAGGTACTGGACAAATTTATGTTTATCTTCAATGGAAATATATGGAAGGATTTGGGGTAATGTAAGATTTGGTAAAGTATTGTACAGAATAATTATGTCATTATTTTTTTTCCAGATAGGCTTGGTGTCTACACTGATGTACAAGGTAATTGCCATCCTTTTAGAAGCAACAGATGAGATAAAATAAAGATTCGTTTAATTTTTCTGTTGCGTTGCTAGAATTGGTTCAGTGGGTCTACATGCACAGCTTGAAAGGCAAGTGGTGCGCCAGGGAGAAATAAAGAGAAAGTCGGGAGAAAGCATGGTCAATATTCGATGAATATTATCCCTATGGAACAATTAAAAAATATGATGACTGCAGCACCATTATTATTAACTTTTATTGATAAATTGAAATGATGAACTAAAAAATAAATAACAAGCAGTAGTAGCACAGTATGTATTTTTTAATTTTCTGATTGAGAGGTGGTAACTTTACTGTTTTTTTTCGATAAGATGTTAATTTCTTCTAAGAAAAAGCGGTAAAGTGAATTTTCTGAAAATGCGGACTGTCAAGGAATGGCCTTTGTGAATGGCTCCATGACCCAAGGCGATACAGAGAACGATACGATCACTACTAATAGGAGAATTTTTGAAGGCGAGCTACCTGCAATTTTAGATTCCTCCGAGGAAGACGGAAGGACTACTGTGAACTCCAATGCTCAACACCTGCCCAATTCCGACCATCATCATCATCATAATCACCGCTTATTTCGAGCCTTTCCAGAAGAGGAGGACGACGACAAAGAGACAAGTCATAGTAGCTGTAGTACATCCAGTTTCCTCGCTCATATGAACAAGCCCTCCGCCTCCGAACTCCGAAAGTGGATGGCTGAGACCCAAGAAACTGTGGGGAAGGTTGTCACCACCTGGCAGCACGACTTGATCGAAAGATCGTCCAAAGTCTCAGACATTCTTGATCACCTCATTCAGTTCGTTATTGAGTTGGAAGGTCCCTCTATATTCCCTCCGATTTTGAGTGCTAAGCTGGAAAGCAATCATGGCACTTTTGAGAGCGTGGTAAATGTCTACCTCCATTTAATTCTGGTTTCTCTAAGACAAGCAATCTTATCAAAAGATAAGGAGCAGGACCTTGTGGGGGAGGATCCCAGGAAGAAAAAGTTTAAACGGATAAAGGAACAGCGGCTCCTAGTCGAGATCTTGAGTCATCTTTCGATGGTCGCTGAGGACGCGCTGAGATTCCTTAGAACACATAAAAAAGTACTAGTACCAGTTTGCGAGAAGGTGCTCGACATGAGAAATGACTTGTACTATTTTCTATGCGAGGTTATCGAGGAACCCCAAAGTCAAATTGTACCTTTAGTTTGTCGCGTGTCTTTGGAGGAGATACGGAAGAAGGAGGATAGGGCATGGTTGGAGGAGAATATCAAGCAGTATAAAAGGGCGGAGGGAAAAATGCGGAGTTATCTGGAGGTGAGGATGGCTGCAAGGGACTACTTGCTGGTTATGCGAAAACGAGATGGGGATGATGAAGATGAGGATAAGAGGCAGGTTGAAATGTCGGTTAATGACAGGTTGGAGCTAATCTTGGTTATCTTGAAGCACCTAGATTTGTCAATCGGTTCCTCCAATAAGACATGTGTTTCCTCCCAAAGCGTGTTTTTGGAGAAGCATGCGAAGCTAACTGAAAAGTTCCACAGATTGGTGAGGTATCTCATTGTCGAGAAAAGAAAGCAGAAACTGTTTCCAGAAAACTGCTGTGACCACCTGAAAGAGGCGTTGTGCCACTTGGAGGTGAAGTTTCATCAAGTTGAAAAAATTCTGGATGAGATCCCTCTCCACTTGAGGCGCGTCATTGGAGTTGCTGATCAGTGTTCGAGACACCTTATACAAGATTTTGAACTGGATGAGCGACTGGAGTTGGAGGGATCTTTGTCGTGGACTAGTCCAGTCCAGGATATTTCGGAGGAGTTTTTTGCCAAGACCGCGAAAAAAGGAGGTGGATTTCTTCCTGGAAGCTGTTTTCCATACCTGTGGAGAGTCATTGCAAAAATATTTTTTGGAGGGGAGCTTGGAACCAAGAAGCTGAAGGAGTTTTGGGAGGAGGTGAGAACAGAAATGGAAGATTTTCAAAAAGAAATTAAAATGAAAGAGTTGGAAACGGGGTATGGGGTTAGCTTGAAGATTCCAATTCGACTTGGAGGCAGTCATCAGGATGATAGCGTAGGTCATCAACAGATGGAGCAAGAGTTTTCTCAATTGGGATTAGCCAAATATGCGTAAGAAGAAGTTTGGCATTAATTTAAACTGTTTTCCACTTAACAACTTTATATATTATATTAAAACTGCATGGTTCCTTCAGACACAAGCAACGGCGAGTAAGCATTGACGAAAGTACCTCTACTCCCTCTGAGGACTCCTATCTACAATCCAACTCGATGAAAGAAACGGAAAGTCAGAAATCCCAAATTATCCTGCACATCGGCCCATCACCTTCTCTACCACGTTCGATTCCCCTAGAAGAACCGCCCCTTCCCTCCTCTAAACCCCAAGACGTTTTAGTTATTAATGGCCCTAAAGCACTTCCTCTTGAGCTGCCTCAAATAGTGAACGAATTTAAGTATGTGTGTGAGCACTATAATGATAAGAGATTAGATAAGAGAGTGGTACAACTTTTGGAGGATCCTTTCCCCATCACAAGAAGAGTTAACGCCAACGCCACAAATATTACCGCCACTTGCTGTGACTCTGATAATCCTAGTTCTTCTTGTAATGTTAAGAAATTAGCGGAAGCAACTCATCATACGGATAAATTAAAACAGAAATTAGACTCTTATCTTGTCGTAAAAATTAACTCATTTTCGTCACTAAAACATCAGTTAAACTTTTAATTGTAAATGCACAATTAGCACCAATCACTTTTTATACTAATACATACTTAACATTATCGGCTTTGTTCATTCATGTCATTTGCCATCCATCATTATTCGATTTTTATGCCGCATAAAAGCGTGGGGTTGCATTGCATTACATTGCAGGTTTGCAGGCCATTTGTATTGGGTGTTGGGTCATGGGTGTATTGAGAATACATGTTTGATTCATGCCTCAGTATTAGTATGAACAGTCAACAAGCTATGTATGAAGCGCGCATCCAGAAGAAACGTGAATTTCCGGCTGTTTTGTTTGTTTTCTAGTTTGCTCATTTGTATCGTCCATCGTCAGTCGGCTCCTGGAATTTTGTGTGAATTTTTAATTGGACACATTTTTATTGTCAACTTAAAAGCTTCAGAGTGTGTTGTCGTTTAATTGAATTGAGATTAGAAGACAGTCATTATGGATGACGAGGCGGAGACCTATAAGTTGTGGCGTATTCGTAAAACGGTGATGCAAGTTAGTTGGCTTTTCTCTCTGTCTACAGTCTATCAATAAGTATCTAGTAGTCAAAAAGTGTAAATAAATGGTGCTTAATTTTAATAATGAAATTTTAAATTTTAGCTGTGTCACGACCGAGGTTATCTTGTCACCCAGGATGAATTGGATCAGACTCTGGATGGGTTCAAGGAGCAGTTTGGAGATAAGCCTAGCGAACGTCATCCCAGCAGAACTGACTTGATTGTTCTGGTAGCTCATAATGATGATCCCACTGGTAAGTTTTTAATATTTAAATATTATGAGGCGTGGAAGGTTATAAATCCATATTGGTTTGAAATTGCAGATCAAATGTTTGTCTTCTTCCCTGATGAGCCGAAAATTGGCATCAAAACGATTAAAACCTACTGTCAACGTATGCAGGAAGAAAATATTCATCGAGCTATTATCGTCGTCCAGTCAGGAATGACGCCAAGTGCGAAACAAGTAAGCAAACGTGTTAATTATCTATTAATGCCAGTTAGCGCTAGCAAAGTAATTATGGAAGCGGAAGGAATCGAATGGTATTCAGTATGAAAGTAAATCGCTTGACAAGTGTGCTTTATATTTTCTGTTCACAGAGCTTGGTGGATATGGCGCCCAAGTACATTTTGGAGCAGTTTCTAGAGTCCGAGTTGTTGATCAACATTACTGAGCACGAGCTGGTTCCTGAGCATGTGGTGATGACGCCAGAAGAGAAGCATGAGTTGCTTCTAAGATAGTAAGATAGCATTGCTTTGAAATTTAATATTGTTTTCGAGAGTTTTTTGCTTTATTTTTTGGTTAAATACGTTCCTTTTGATTTTTGTGGCATTTTTTATTGATGAGTTGAACCCTGAGATTAATTACTAACATTGAAACCGTAACTGTGAACGTTTTTTACAGCAAACTCAAGGAAAACCAACTCATGAGAATTCAAGTTGGTGACCCAGTAGCTCGCTATTTTGGGTTGAAGCGTGGTCAAGTAAGTTTTGTTTGAGCTTTTCACTAATTGCGTATTATTATTCACTTTTTCACTTATTTGTTTGTGTTCAAATTGAGCGTGCTTGTGTGTTGAGTGTGAGTTAGTTGTATGACAAAAGCTTGCTATAATGATAAATAAAACATCATTTCCCATTTATTTATGAATCCCTTTCAAAAAACCTTTTAAAAACTTGAAAAGAACAAACGTTGAGGTTAAGCTTTCTCAAACGAAAGTGAAGGATTATAGGTTGTCGTGATTTGGCTTGAATGTTTGCAATTTTGACTTGTTTCCAATTACTCAAATTCAAGTTTTCTGAGCGTGTTTTTGCGGTTATTTGAAGAACTTTATGAATACAACTGAAAGTTAGATCTAGATATGATATGAGTTTGTAATTTTTAACGTTTGTGAAAACAGTCGATTGAAGGAAAACTTTCTTCCAAGAATTCAACAATCGGATCCAGTTGCTCGCTATTTTGGTCTTCAAAGAGGACAGGTTCATTCTTATGATTTTGTTTACAATTTTATTTCAATAAACTATAAGTTCGAATTTTACAGAACCATACATCGTAAAAAGAATTATTATTGTACTGAGGTACTTGAGAAACCACGCGATAGTCTAGCTCTTAACAAAGCAATACACGCCCACAACTTCTAACAAGTTACAGTTCGCGTTAGTATCGTTTTCTTGTACATGTAAACGCACTCTGTGAAGCACTTATTATTTATTTGATTATTATTTCTTGATGGTAATTTTAGTTGTAGCAGTAGACTGCTCAGTTGTATTAGATAACAGAAAACAGATATCTAATCTATTTTATGACCATGTTTTTACAGGTGGTGAAAATTATTCGTCCGTCGGAAACCGCTGGGAGATACATCTCATATCGATTAGTTTGTTAAGCCTGCTAATTTTAGAATTTCATGTCAATAGTTTACCTTTTCTACTAATTGCTAAGAATAACCCTACCCTATTACCCTATTAATCATTATGGAATGATTATTATGTTTTAGGAACATGATACTGTTGAATTTGTAATAATAATGTATTTAACATTACCATTTCTAAGAAAATATTATGTATTAGAGTATTCGAAATGAAATAATATTTGTAATAAAATTCCAAACAACTTATGTCATTTTTAATATCAATCATTAATAATAATTTTATTCTTAGAAAAAGTACACCATTATTATATTAGAAAATTATTAATTCAGCTTGTTAAGTTTGAATAGTTGACTAACGCAACAGGTTTCATATAATTTTACACTTTTTTTATGGCTTTCAAGTCTATTGTAATTCTATTATCTACTTTGGTTTCCACTTAATATCCCGCATCCCCTGAAACTGTCTCTTCAATTGTTTCCCATCCGCCCACTCCGAGTTCAAATGAGAGTCATCTTCATCATCCTCCTCTAGCTTCTTATGTTCCTGCTGCTTCCTGTACGCATACATCATCAATGCCTTTTGCTCCTCCTCAGTCATCAGTGGCTCTCTAGCCGGTGGACCACTCCCCTTCTTTTGTAGCTTGACCACGACCTTTGTCTTTTCATTCTTTCCAATGAAATCTCCAAGCAGCTGCCCAGTCCCAGTAAAAATTTGCTTCCCACAAAACCACATTTCCGCTTCCTCCCTTGCAATCACCTGAAGTGAATCATGGGTCCCTGCCAAGTCCTCTCGAAACTCAAACTCCATTCGGATCGGTTCATGGGGAGGTAACCCCATCGGATAAACTATTGTGCAAGCTCCCCTCAAAAGATCTAGCTGTTCCATGATAACCTTCTTTGTCAATGGCTTTCCTTCGGCGATCAACTTCTTGGCTGAGATTGCATCCTCCACCTCCTTCATTGTCTTTCCCAGAACAGCACACATGTTTTCCAGAGGTTGCTTCCCGTTCCTCTTCCCCATAGTGTCCTTGTTATCCCGCCAGCCTCCAGAAGGAACACACTTTTCGCCCCAGTCATCAACCAGCTTCAGATCCTCAATTTGATCATCCGTCAACCCGACCATGTTTGGGGGAAGGTGGGTGCCGTGCTTGCAGAGCTCTTGGATTTCAGAACAGATTCGGGAGATTTTCAAGCGACCATTGTAGATTTCCAAGAGGTCAAAGAGCAAGTCGTCGGTGGGAAGGGAGACACTGGTGTCGTAGAGGAACTGACTCTCGTCACCCTTTTTTAAATGAAGGCGAACCATTTTTGCTTTGCAGTGCGAAATAATAATATTATTATTTTTAACCAACGAAAAGTCTGGAGGGAAAAAATGAACCGTGGCGAAAATTGCAGATTGCACGGTTTGATCGATACTTACAACTTTAGGAAGATGTGCTATGCGCTCTTGATTCCACCGTTCCAGCTAGCAGACTAGTAGAACGCGAAAGAAAGATCATTGAAAGCAGTTTGCAAAGCGAAGTGCATGTCATGACAACCCAGCACTGCCACTGGCAAAACAAAAACAAAGATTGTTGATTGCAGTTCGAGTTGGGGGATAGCGAAAGGAGCAAAGTCAGCATATTCTGGGTGATTTTTTCAGTTACCAAAAAGTTTTTCAATGCATTTTCCTACTTCAAGTTTTGGTTAAACTTAAGTGGAAAAAATGGGTTTAAAGCTTTGTAAAGAGCTATTATTTGGTGTCAATAAGGAGGAGAGTTCTGATGACGAGGACGAGAGGCATTACGGACGAACTCCGGATCCTGATCCCTTCCTCAGAAAATACTCGTATGTTTACCGGAAAGTATGCAAGAGCTACCTCAAGTGTGACATCAAGCCGTGGAAGAAGCTGAAAAAAGATGAGAAGATATCGTTGGAATCGTTACCAACGGACTTTTTTGATAGGGATCGTCCGGGGGCTGGGTGGTGGCAACGATCCAAAATGTATTTTAAACTGGACGGGCAAACATACCGGAGGGTCGTCGGTTTCAGGGAGCTGATGATGAAGAGGGAGTATGCAAGTTATTTGGAGGACTTGAAGAGGGGAAATGAATTAGTTGCTGGTGGTGGTGGTGGGGTTAAGGGTTACCCTATATGGACTATGCATCAGTACTGGAGACTTGCGAGGGGTGGGGGTCCAAAGAAGGTATTGACAGGGGGTGGTGGAACTACTGGGGCAGACGCGAAGAAGCCTGCAGCAGGGGCCGCCAAGAAACCTGGGGAAGCAGCAGGAGCAAAGAAGGCTGGGGCAACTGATGACAAAAAACCTGCCGACGCTGCGAAGAAGGGGGCGACTCCATCAAAGGGCAAAGCGACACCAGCAGCTAAAAAGAAGCCAGCCCCAAAGAAAGGAGGTTGCTTCAGTTGGCTTCTTGGAGGTCACCACAAACCATCAAAAAAGGATCTCCGTGAAAAGGCAAAGAAGAACACTGAGCAAATCTTGAAGCACCAAGCTGTCAAAAAATGGAAATGGCCAAATTTACGGAAGCGGCTCCCAGTGCCAGAATCCGATCCCCCCGGCAAATATGTAGTTCTCCTCCATCACCTCTACCGAATGCCGAAGGAGACCGAGGAGAGAGACAATGAGTGGCTGTATCTCTCCTCCTCCACAGAAGAGGAGGACCCCGAAGTTGTCACTCACTTTGATAAAGACATGCACAAATGGATGACCCAAGGGATTAGCTACGAAAGTCAAAAGTTATTTCGTCAAATGGCTCTCCTCTGGACCCTAATGAATTTCACTGGTCGCTCGTTTCTCCACCACAGAAATAATTACTACAGAGGTCACATCGAGTTCTCGTGCAAGAAAAGTCAAATGATCCCCTTCTTCCTGACCACCACTCTACTCTGGACCATTCTCTGCATGAGTGTTTTCAGCTACATTGATATCAACACTCGACTAAATATCCACCAAGTTGAAAGCCCATTCATCCAAGTGGAGATGATAGAGCTGAGAAAATACTGGTTTCCCTACTTGGTCTTCATCGGAAATCTCATTCTGGTCACGTTCTGGAGCCTCTCCCTAATCCTCGGGGATGGACCAATGGTCGCCCACTATTTGAACTGCTGGTGCGCTGCACTCCACGAAATGGAGACAAGTGGGGCCTTAGATATTCGTAAAATTACTCGGAAGAATATCCAGATATTCCTCGTAATTGTTGGAGTGTACACCGTCATGTTCGTTTTCGACTGGCCTGGACTTGTTCGTGGCTCCTGTATGTTGACATCGATGCTCTTTCTAAGGCCGTCCATTCAATTCGTTAGGATCAACCCACCCGGAAAAGTGTTGTTGTACCAGTGGATCGGCTTCGGGATCCAGATTTATGTCCTGCTCTGCGCAAGAATTGCAATGTGCACACTCCAAGTATTTGCACAGATGGTGACAAACGTGAGTGAAATGTGGAACTTTAAGTTTTCTCTGAGATTCCAAATGTTGGCAAAGGAGAACCGCGGAGAGTTGTTCCAGCTCACATTGAACCACTCAATAGCCAAGTTATGGAGTCACCATCGTCTAATCTGTTCCCTTCTGGAGAAGTATGGACTCGTCTTTAGTGTCGGCATCATGTGCTACATTATCCCTCAAGTTTGTATATTTTGTGTGGCTCTTGCCTCCCTAATTCTGAGTGATGAAGAGCACCTCAGGAAATTTTATGGGAAAGAAACCCACATCAAGATATACTCGGATAATACACCCACCATCAAGATCCCCTATTACCATTCCAGACTGGAGAGCAACTTTATGGCAGCTTGTATCTTTCTTCATATCGCGGTCGACTTTTTCTTCACGACAGAAACCCTGGTTGCGGCAACCGATGCTTTTATGACGGGAGCAGCATTTGTTCGGAGAGCGGGTATGATGTCATGTCAGAAGAGTCATGAAAGAAGACTCATCTACAGTCTCCACTGGAGCTTCAGTCCTACTCGGCTTCACGCTCTAACCGCCAATCGCTTCTTTGTTTTGGATAGGCCCAGTCTTCTCAAGTTTTTCAGCTTCATTATCCTCATCTTTACGATAATCATAAGGACCAATACTCCAACGCCTCCATATACGGTGACGTTCCCGCCACCAGGGTCTTGTCAAGGTACACTGGGTCAAGAGCTGATAAATGGGATATGCACCATAACAAGAGATCCTGTGATCCCACCGATTCCACCTCCACCTCCAGCGGACTACTACTTCTTTATGGAGCACTGCTCTGAGATTGAGAAGAAGCATCAAGGAAAAATCCAGAGTTTCGAGTACTACAAGGAAACGTCGGCTTCTGGAGTTGTGCTAACTGCGGATCAACCACCGTTTCAAATATGTCGTGTGAAAATACCAGACGATACAAAGCTTCCAAAGGAACTTGAAGAATATGGAAGATATTTCCAGGATCATGGGAGTGCCAAACTGCAGACCACTCTGCAAATCTATTTCAGCCAAACAGTGGATGTCACCCAGATTAATTACTTGGCTATAGAGGCAGCAACTGTGAAGCTGCATTCGGATTCCACTGGAGGTGGCTACTGCGGACCGGATACTTCCGGTCAGATTGGGAAGCTTTGCGAGTGGGTGGAGTACTACAGGGACTGTGTGGTAGCCTGCTTTAGTCTCAAGCTTGGAAAGTATTTTCTCCTCCCGAAAATCTTCAAGAAGACTGGGATCAACTCGTATGTGCTGTACAGTGACTACTCGAAAGTGGACTGTGGCCTGAATCCGTTTGGTTTCATGTTCAAAGGAGATCAGCAGTCGACAGAGGAACTGGCTTATGACTGTTATGGGAATCAGGTGAGATTAAAGGAGTTTGATGAGTGTTCCAACATACCCTGGAGGGAGCCTATACCCCCATTTACACCAGCGATTGGGGATCCAAAGACACTTCAGAGGAGCTACACATCTGATTGGCATAATCCACAGAAAAGTGTGGATCCTTTGGCGACAGGGACAAGACAAGCTTGTGACAAGTGTTATGATTACCAGGTGGCCAAGGAGCGCTGCTCAGATGCAGGATTGGTGCAAGATCACTGCCCTTACTCCAGATACTGGGGAGAGGCTTCAGCTACTAAGGGGTATTACTTGGTGGAACAATGTTTCCAGCTGCATATGAACCCTCCATTGCCGAACGGATTTTGCCAGTGGGATTACGTGGAGGGGGGAGTGCTTGCAGGTCATGTTGTTTCCGAACAGCAGTACATGGATGCAAAGGCTAACATTTGGGATAAAGATTGGGACTTGACAATGGGAGATTTGCCACCATGCAAACAACCAGGTTATCAGATGGGAACTCTTCGACCAATCGAGGAAAGGCTATACTTTCAACATGTCTGCTTAACACCTCCATCCGGACCCTGTGACACTAGCCCCGCCTACTTTTACGCTTATCGACCTCACGAGCTGAACTATAAGGATTGTGGGAAATTGCGGCAAATCAAACTCGACTATGAAGTGCCTCAGGGAAACGATCAACTTTGTAATTTCAACGATTTGACAATGCCCGCTCCCGAAAACGTCCCGCTCAATTTGACCGTCCAAGGCTTCCAACGAACTATCTACGTTTTCCAAGGCTGCCACGGGGGACTTCTCCTCCCCACAAATACTGCTTCCACCTACACCTGCATTTCTCCCGAGTTGGCGGGAGTCTGTGAGGTAGATGCTGCCGCAGGATTTTACTTATTTGACGACTGCAACTTTGACAAAGATGTAATCTCAAGTTCCAGCAAACTCCTCAAAAGTCGAACGGACGTCTACGGCTGGACTTTAGACTACGGTCTATGCTCAGCACTTATCGACTTTTCAGATCCCGTTTTCAAAACCGAGAGACGCAAGCTCCTCACCGCAGACTTGATTTACAACATAATCAACGGGCCGAGAAACATTGATTGGACGAATACAGACATGTGGACGTGGAGAATGAGGCTCTCCTTAAGCCATCCTGGAGTGCCCCCACATCCAGACGGTAGACCTTACTGTGATAAACTGGATGTCCACTACTGCAACGAAAGGTCCGTAGCCCTCCACTACCCTTTTGATACGTACATCAGTAGCACGACTGACCAGTTCTTTTGCAACTGGGAGGGTTACATCAGAGACTGTCTGCAGCCATTCTGGAGTGGAATATATGGTGGATGGGTGTACCTCCCCAAATCAGTTTGGAGAGGAAATGTAACCATGCTTCCAACTCAAAGACGGAGTGATCCTCTCCTCTCTACGTTTCTCCATCATTGGGAGGCGACATGTGACAAGAGATTTTTCCCAACGAAAGATGGGAACACTACAGCCTTTGATCTAACTGATGATTATTATCAAGATCAGTGTGGCTGGATCACCCAACCGGACTTTGTCGATATGGATAGAAAAAGTATAGCGATTATGGCGCCATTATTGCCCCTCGCGAGAAAGGCGTATTCGGATGATGGACAACAAATTCTGGATAAGGTGCTTCATTGCTTTGAGACGGACTACGCGATATGTAAGTTGAAGATTTCAATAAAATTGTTTAAATAATAATTTTAGTGGAGATGAATTTTAAATAAAAGTTTAATTTTATTTTTCAGATCGCTGCATGCACCCAGAGATAGCACCAATTTGCCAAGCAAATTTGACAAACTGGAAACATTCCCACGGGGAAATAGATTATTGCTACAGGTTTAATTCAAGTTGCTTCAAGGACTTTAACAAGCAGCCAATCGGAAGTAATGGTAATCCCAGTTATCCTGACGGATTTTGCAGAGGATATTGTGCGATGGAGTAAGAACTACTACTAATTTTATGAGAGTTAATAATGCTTATTCGTCAGATAAGCTGTAATTTCCGGTTGCTTTTCCGTTTTCACAGGGACACATGGGCAAATTGGACAATGAACAAAAGCGCACTCAGTGAAGACCACATGTCAGTTTGGCGACAAATTGAAACCATACGTTTTCCCTGGCCACCCTGCCTCTATCCCAAGAATTACACAAAACTAAAAATGTTCACTTTCGCGAAACAAGAAGTAATACGGGAGATTGAACGCCGCCTCTATTTCGAATTCCATTGCAGTGATCTTTCCAAAAATGGAGTACTCCGGGACTACACTGGTGAGCACTCTGGTTCCTTCCACTGGCCCATTTATTGGGAAGAAGAAGCGTATGAGTACAGGTACATACCACTGAAGCCACTTAGAGATCACTTGACCTCAAACTTTGGCCCATACTGTGACTACGGCGGAGCTTCAAACGAAGGCAATATTTATCCTCCTTTCGTTGACGTCATCGAGTTATCCGGCAATCCTCGGAGAGTGGACCGTTCCGAATTTCTTGGCTGTCACGGCGAATCCCTCGTCTGGTTTTCCGAAGAATTCCGGCAAAATCAACAGGAAATGAATAACGCCGGGGTAATAGATCCAATTAAAGACTATCATAAAGTCTGTGCCGGTCGCCTACTGGCTGGTTGGTGTGAAGCCATTATCGATACGTTTGTCTTCTTGCGGGATGACTTTCAACATGACTGTCAAAAACCCGGCATGTCATGTCCTCCACAATGTGCCAAAATGCAAGGCCATTTTGCCAGTCATCCGCTCGCCTCCGAAGTTATCGATGTCCCCGAATACTACCCCTTCCTTCAAACGACTAAAAAGTATGTGAGGCCGTGGCCAGAGGAAGAATACGATAAATGGTACAACCGGACAGACCTTCCCCATCGAAAAGTTTTTCAAAGTGAGTTCCGCCGGATCCAAGGCTATTGGAAGCTTTACGATGATCATAGGAAACACAGCAAACTTCGGCAGATTTTCTTTGGCATCAAAAATATCCCACCTCACTTAAGATGTTTTCATGGTTCCATTCCCGCTATTCATCTTCCGCGCTACTACAAGTCCTGCACGTTTCCTCGCTGGCTAAAGTACTGTGTTAAGCCTTGTAGAATGATTTGGCCTGAAAAGGTTGTCACGAGAGTTCACCAAAGTCTTGTAGAGACGACGCCGGGTCAAAGCAACATGTATTTGGCGAGCGTTATGCATGGAAGACATTATAGCGCTGATCAGAAGATAATATTTACCTTCACAGACTGCATTATTGACCCGATAACATACAAACGCAACTACGGGGCCCCTTACACTAAAACCTCTTAGTTAGAACTTGCTATATATATATATTCATTCTCATAAATATTATTATTACAAATGAAGCGAACCTTACCTTTTCGAACTCTTTCTCTAGCGATCTTTATCAATGCAATGGACTTTCATTAAAAAATTATGAGCCAGATAACTATGATTATTTCAAGTGGAGTCGGGTTCCAGACTTTTTACCAGACTTTGCAAATCAGAAAGTGGACCCAGCGACAGGATTTACTTGGGTGCCTTGGAGGACAGGCTATCCAACCAAAGAGATGGTTAGTATACCTCTCCATAGAAATTTCGACAATCCTAACCTTTCCTTCGATCCAAATGCTCCAGTGGCTCAGATGACGCAATGTAAGAAAAAACTATAATAGTTTTACCTGGACATTTTGAAATCGTATTTTCCCCATAATATTATGTAAAAAAAATTCTTTCCAGCTATTTTTATCAGTCCATACTTAAATTGTCACCGGGTCTCTCAACAACCTATGATCAGGGCGATCTTTACTGCTCTGAGCACATGGTGGAAACCCAGTCTTCCGTACCCATTCCTCAACTTTACTGGCCCGGGTAGCTGGACCCAGCATTACCAGTACGATCCTGAGTGGACACAAGAGCCGAGTACCTGCACGGAAACTGCAGTTTGGGCGTATATTGAAGCCAAGGCGTGTAAATCGTTGTATATAAGAGCGCCGGTGCAGTATACGTATGGCTTTTGCAAGATTATCCTACCAGCGATCACTGTACATCAATCTTTTGGATTCTTGGCGGAAAGGATTCAGGGTCGGCCACCAGATGGCTGTATTTCCAATACCAGCGACTACAAGATTTTTAATGAGTAAATGAGATATAAAATATTTATTTATTTTCTAAAAACTACTTTGGTAGTCACTTTAATAATTATTTTGATGAACAGCACGTGGGCAGACAAAAGGAACGATACAGGCTACTACGGATTCGGTATCAAGTACACAATGCCGGACATTTATGACATGTGGAACAGTCTATGTCATTCTTGTGCTTATACCAGGGTTCGAAAAAAAAGATATAATGTTTTGCTTCCGGAAACAAAATCAATTTTACTGATCGTGCTCATTTCTCACAGGAAACACACAGTGTGAATATTCGTAAAGTTTGGTGTGGCTATACAAAGGATTCCGATCAAGACTGTCAGGCAAGAGTAGAGAGTCGCACCCGAGTTGATGGTGGCAAAGCTCTTCACAAGCCACTCTTGCTTGGCGAGGGAATCTTCTACAAGCACTGGTCATGGGCAGTCCGCAGGTTTGGAATGGTATGGAAGATGGCGACAACATACGCCTGTTGGAATGGCACAGCTTGGGCGCGTCATGCCAGATGGAGAACTTATCATCCTTGGTCACAAAAGCATGAGCACCAAGGTCAAGCCGCGTATCTGATTCATGTGCCCTTGAACGCGCTTGGCTGCCCATATCCTTGCAAGAGTCCAGATGAGTCTGAAGACTGCAATTCAAAGTGTCCCTTAAAACTACACAGTCCTTGTGGGAAAAAACCTTCAGATTGGTATATCCATCCGGATGGTCTCAACTACACACTTATCCTCAAGGAGAATGGTGCCCTCTGTCAGGCTCCCCATCTGGGGCTCAACAAGAACATTCAGGGACTCGGGATTTTCGGCGAGTATGGAACCAATATTGTAATCTCCTCAAAGGACCATTATAGGCGGGCTGGTTCGGGAATATTTGTGGCGTCCAGTGAAACCGTGATGCTAGATGACACTAGGGGTTTGAACTCACCTTATGTTCGAAATTTTCATGGGATAGCATATGCGCAACTTAATATTAAAGGTTCAATTACACCAGTTGTTGAGTTCAATGCTCAAGGTACGTGTGTTTCAGAAGAAGAAGAAGAAAAAATTTTTCATGGAAAAGAAATTAGGCTTTATTAATTTTTTTTTACAGATATCGTCCCCACAGACACTTGGGAAGCTCCCAGAGCTGTAGCGGTCCACAGCTATTACGATATTGCTCTTGGGGTTAAAACATTTTAAATTACATGCTCCCGCCAATTTTAAAGCACGTACAATTTTTGCATGATGATGAGTTTTTTCGGTCGTCGAAGGACACTGGTGGTTTTTTTCATTTCGTCGCGTGAGGTAGTCTCTCATGGTATTTGTGAGGTCTCGACAGTCTCGAGTCGTCGCTGTTGTACAATGCATGTAAGGTGTGTAGAGTGCGAATATGTACACCAGTTTTTCTGACAACCGGAATTCACGCATTTAATGAATATTAAACATGTATCATGTAGAATTTGAATCGGGTAATTTTGCATGGGGAATCATT
>JAQIXW010001930.1:0-17210 GCA_034700685.1 Willowsia buskii | reverse complement strand
ATACAAGTATACAGAGAGAAAGTATGAGAGCGAGAAACACAAGAGCACTTCGCAAAGGGAGTCTCCAGCTACCTTCTAGGCTATCTAAGCGAGCAAATAAGACAGAGAGGCAGAACGGGAATGGGAGAGCGAAAGAAAAAAAATTTCATAGGAGATAGAGAGAAAGGTAGAGAAGGGAAAAAATTGGAGCGCTTTCTCTTGAATAATGAATCAACATGCTTGGATATTGCTTCAATCTTAAATAATAATGTGGAAGGAAGAAGAAAAAGGGAGAGGAAGAAGAGATCGGCCAGCTCAGTCTAAAAAATAGAACCAGAGGAGTAAAAAAAAATCCGACCCATTTCAAGAAAGTGAAAAATATATTTTTTTCACATGTCTCTAAACAAAAATATCATATAGTCTGTATACTTTATAATGTAGAAGGACTTCATGTAGGTAAATCTATTTATGTACATGTACATGATCCACGTCAAGAGGATCTTAGTATCTTGTTTGTTTTTCCTGTGAACACGTCCCATCATCCTATCATTTTTTTTCTTAAGAAAATTGTAAGAAAAAAGGTGGTATGGCATGAAAAGGGCTTCCGTGCATGGAACGATGATACAGACACGGACCAAAAAAGAAAACTGGATTTCCCTTTTGACTTTTTTCCAAACATTTATATTTTCTTCACATTACATTCCCGTGTACAAAGGCTTGAGAGAGAGAGACGATATATGTTGCTTGGGGTTTTTTCTCTTATTGCCAAAGTTACACAGACACTCAAGTGCAGTCTTGTTTCCGGCAAGGTTTGGTCATCTTTTTGTAGTGGCTGCCATACTGTATGCATTTTGGATACATCTCCCTACCATTTTCTTCCTTGTAATGTTATTGTTATTGCGATTATATTGCAGAGTTATTTATTCAATCAATTTATTCCATTTTTTCTCCTTTTATCCCTTTCCCAGCCCTTTTGCTATGTATATTTTACCGATTCCTTTCCCCATAGAAAGCTCTGGCGAGAATCAAAATGGAGTCTCGACGGAGCAAAAAAAATATTGAGACCACTCGAGATCCTCTGCTTGGCTCTCTTAAGCATGAATGTAGATTCATATGGCTGACTAGACAAAGCAACCACTTAACGGAGGAAAGTGTTAAAAATTTCTTTTATGGGCTAGTACCCTTCCAAAAAACGTCTCTCAATCCTCCGGTCAATCAACACCCCAAACAGTGGATAAAAAACGAAAGTGGTCTCTAGAAATAGGAAAAGGGATAGATGACTTGTCCTGTGAAATGAGTGATAACTATGTATTCTCCTCTTTTTCCGCAGATTGTGTCCCTTTTGAAGGGTGAAGCTTTGGAGAAAAAAAATGTTAAAGTTTTTGAGCGGAGAGCAAGTAGTATGGCTCATTGCATTATTTAAACGGGGGAAGAGGGAAAGAGTCATATCACCTGGATTGGACCTAGTTTTCCATTTCATTTCCTCATGAGAATTTCGCGAGTTCACGGTCGGAAAATGAGTGGAGAGGAAGACGGGAGAGAGGAGAGTGAGTAAAGAGAGAAGATGAATTCCACGGCTTAACAAAAACACGTCTTTATATTTGCATATTACTCGATGTACATGGAACACAACTAGAACTACAAAACATATTTGCATTCCCCAGCGCTCTCCTTCCTTCTCTCTCTCTTTCATGTAGCCACAATTGCTTTCGTGTTCTCAAAAAAAAGTTTTCAGTTCACCAGTAACCAACAGAACCCCTCCAAACAATGCACAGGACAAGTTGTGAGTGTGTATATATTAATAAAAGGAGAATTATCATGAAATGGTAGATGTTGGAGGTGGTGTACACAGTGGAAATTATCAAATTTGTACTCACACAAGAAATTTTCTGCTCAGCCAAGTTATGAGATAATGACAAAAATCATGAAATGGAGTAGTCCGCGTAGTTGAGGTCGGAAAGAGTGTGTAAATATTTCCACTTTTGTAAACTTTATCTCACCATCTCTTCCCTTCCGCTAGAGCTAGAGGCCAGACTAGGGACTAGCGAGAGAGAGGAGAAAAGCAGAGCAAAAATGTCAACAGTGTTTGCTCGGTTAATTGCATTAGTGTGCATGCATATTACACCATGCCATCAAAAATGCCAGGCCACCGTCTTTTGGTCGAGGTGGAAGGAGACTTGGGATAATGTGTTGTTTCACAATGAAACGTGCTCCTGCTCTCACAAAATTTCGGAGGAGTTTTTTTAAAAATTAAAAAAATCTATGAATCATCGATACACTACTTTGCCATGACAACAACAACAACCATTGTGGAAATAAGGAAGTTGAGCTTTCAATGCAGGAAAGTGAGAGCAGACATTTTCTATATCCAAATCCTATACTGCTCGATCCTCTCTTCAGAAAACATTCATTTCGCATATTACATCTTTAAATATACCAGAATGGATATATTGATGTTTCATGCTTTAATAAACATGAGGGGAGGTATGAGCTATATGTCGTCCTAACAAATATATAAATTCTCATATAGAAAATTGAGAGACAGGTAAGTAGTGAAAAGCTAAAACGCAAGAGACGAGAGAGAGAGAGAGAGAGAGCAAAAGAGAAGAGGATGACGACGGGCGTGGTGGTTTCTACCTTGTTTCCGTTGTTCACCAACAAAAACAAAAAAGAATGCATCGCACTCTACTCCTCTACAAACTACAAACCAGCAATACATACACTCATGCTTACGCGTCGTCATCACTATTGAATAATTTTCTGCCTACATATAAATATATTCGACAGTTTCCTTTTGCGACGCAATAGCAATAGATACACAAACAGTGACAGAAAAGAGAGAGAGAAAAAACTTTTAATTTCTATTGGATTTGGCTTCTGCCAACATCAATCCTTTTGAGACCCGAGCAGGAAGGTACACTACCTACTTTATTATTTGAAAGCTCATGTAATTCATTTACACTCATCTATATATATTTTTTTACATTACACACTTATCACACGATATTACCATTATGATCGTGTCATGAGGATATGTCTATATACAAAAATAACTAGAAATAATTAATGTATGAATTCATGTCAAACTAACCATTTACACCCATGGTCAGTAGTACAAATGGAGGAAGAGAAGGAAAAAAAGATATTAAATTTCATATTACATTGTGCTGACGATTAGCAATATATTATGCAAATTACATATCAAAGTACACACAGTCATACACACATGTAATGACTATTACCTTAACGAATGCTCACCATGCAAACACGGTTTTTGTTGCTTCAGTTGGTCGAACCAGTGGTGAGTAGAGTGTCGTGTTCTATTTCATGAAGAAAAAAAACTGCTTCCTCTAAAAAGTAGCCGCATAAATTTTTCAGGTAAGTGGAACTAAAGTAACCATGGCAAAGGAATACACACAAGTGAGACGTGAGATTCGATTTTTTTTGCTTATTTCAAACTCTATACCTCCCAGTCTATATGTTTTATTTCTGCTCCTGTCTACCTGATGATGATGACGCTTCCTTCCTTGAAATGAAATACGGGACTGCCATGCCACTGGTATGCAAAAGTGTTTCATGAGAATACATACGTACGCTTCTCTTCTCTGGAGTCAGTCAGCAGGAGCACTAATGGATTTATCATCATCATGATCCTCACAGTCGTTGTTGTCATAGTTATAGTCGAAAAGCTCATCATCATCATCATCATCTCACCGCCATGATGATGAGCAGAAGAGGAAAGATGACAATGATGACATGCAATTCATGCAAAGTAAACATGAGCTTGCAAACAGATACACAATGCGAGAACCACGATGATGCAGAGAAACAACCAGTTACATGCACGCTTTCTATATTGCACCGCGAACACACTCACAAAAAACAAAATATGAGTAGCAATGATGAAGCGTAATCTCATCTTATTGGCCTAACCAAACGTAACGAAAATCCTTCATCAACAAAACATCTTCGTACCTGTAACTACTCCATAAAGGGTTATACCTAGTCTGTCTAGTAACTCGCAAAAGATTTTTTCTATGAAAAGAGCGAACAAAGTGCTAAAGACTACTCCAGTCAAGATGATGATGACATGGCTGCGGTCCAAAAAAATGGGAAGGGAAAACGAAGGAGATGATAAATAGTTGAATGTAATCCACTAATAAGTCAACTTTTTGTATAAAAGTGTCATATTTTTCAGAGCCAAGCGTACAAAGCAGAGAATATTATTTCAGTTGAGTGTAGCATTCAAATTGAAAAAAATATTTGACTTCTCCTGCGCCAATATTTTGTTGTGACATTTTTTATAAAGTTGACATTTCATAATGCAAGCGTAAGCACCAGATTATTACCGACATATACATGAGTATGATTAAATAAATTAAATATACTGACATCATAATCATCCCTAAAGCCTTTTCAGTCTCTTAGGAAAGTAAAAATCATCATTGCGTAATATTGTTTTCATAATAATAATAATTCTCATAAACAATCACACACACATCCTTTCTCTCCTGTCTATACATTACATTATCTACCTGCACAAAAATATATGCATGCTAAGAGTGTCGTTTGATAGAGAGAGAGAGACAGTGAAAGATAACAGAATAAAATAATTAAATTAATTCCCAGAAGGCTTCCTCACTCTCTCTGATATCCAACCCTTTTTCTTGTCTTTTGAGTGAGTGCTTCCCTGTATGAATAATATCATTATTCTGTGCAGAGAAAGTAGCACTAATGTATTAACAGGTATGTCAACCTGGCAAGTGGGAAACAAGGTACAATATACAAAGCCATACTATAGCCAAACCACACTACTAGCCCACTGAGGAGGAGAAAGAACAGAGAGAGAAAAAAAATGAGAGAAAGAAGCTCATCGTCGAAATCATCAAAAGCATAGAGAAAAATATGTCTCCCTGTCTGTATCTATTCATACTTCCCAATAAAGCATCTATACTTCTCAGTTCGATTTTTACACTTATTATTATGATTATTATTCAGTCTATGATGCATGCGTGTGATGCTCCGGGAAATAATTCATCATATAATCGTCATCGTAATCATATCCTTTGTATGTACCTTGCAGGCACAGACATTATTATGATGACTATGATAATGATTACGAGGGAAAGGGTTTCTGCACACGGGCAGACATTTACAGAGAGAGAAAAATGTAAGGATGGAGAAATACACGAGCATCGATAACTTTTTAAACCTTATGACAAGATGCATTTTTCATCATAATGGAGGGGCACAACTACATACAGAGAAGCGGGCAGTTAGGAAAATTCCACCTTTTCCTATTTCCATACACTCGGACCCTACTTTCCTCTAGCTTCCTCTTTATTTCTACAGGAATTGAAGCTTAAGCCAAGTCTCTGGTTACGAATTCATCCCATATAACCCATTAAAATACCATCACTGTTGTTTTACTACCAGTACTACTACGAAGCATCGTTGTCATTATTATTATTATTATTACCTATCCATTTCTTTCTCGACTTCACTGCTTCCTTGCTTACATATTTATTTCATATTCCATTAAAAAAATTGCTCCTACATACTCAATACCTGTATATACCTCACCACATTACCTGGTCCTACCTGACTGACCTGGAAAAATGGCAACTGTCTTTTATTCTCCTCTCATAGTCCCCATCTAATTTTTCTGATGGTTTTTACCACCTCCAGCTCCGTGCCACCCAATTTTACATTTTTTTCCTCTCTCTCTCTTCCGTCTGGACACTGACACCGACCGTCAATAATACGTTATTAGTGGCCGTTATAATCCCAGCTTAGTAGTAGCAGTTTGCCATATGTAATAATAATGTAGGCTATATTTTCCCTTCCTTTCTTCTTCTGCCCGTCTCTCATTGAAACAATTTAGAAAAGCTAGAAACCGGCTGGTCTCTGCTATCACCATGAAGATCTTTCTGCTCACGATGATGATGATGACGATGACAATAAAATATTCTGTTGAAGTAGTAGCTCGTGTATGTTTCCATGAAGGAAGATAGAAAGGTTGAGAGTTTGATACGATGCTAAAATATTTAACTTTTACTTCACTTTACTGCCACACCATCTCTTCACCACTGCCACCATACCACCAATCCATGATACTCGATTAGCCAAGAGAAGGAAAAAAAGCTTAGCTAAATTCTCTCTACACGGAGATAAGTAGGGATACAGTTAGAACAGTAACTTCTCTCCTAGTACAAATAACACCTACATGAAGGCACAAATATAAATACTGTGGTTCTATCTGCGGTTTGGATTTACTCTGGCAAGTTTTGTTTCTAGCTTTAACTTCCTTCCTTCCTACATATATCTCTTTATCCAGCTGTATGGGAATATGGCAGCCGTTTGTTTTACAAACAGTAGAAGCATCAATGCTACCAATACCCGTCGAGTGTATCTGTTCGCTGTATATCGAGTGTGTATGAGTAAATAACTGGTATTCATAGTCAACCCATTCTACACGTACACAAACATTGAGCAGGATCAGACCACTTATCTCCTATTTTTCCAGGCGAGAGAGAGAGAGTAAGGAACAAGTAGGAAAAATATATATTGTAGGAAGGAAGGAAGAGGAAATGGTGAAAATCATTTAGGCTACTTGATATTCTCAGCATACACAGAGAAGCCAAAGGCTCACTCACTTCCTCTCAATATTTTTTTCCCTATCTTATTCCTCCCGTTATAATATAAAAATTGATCTTATCATTTTTTTTCTCTCTCCCTTCTCGCTCATTCAAACACTTACATGTTGCCTAAACACTGTACATTTATCATTTCCCATCTCCCACTGCAGAGGAGAGATGAGGAGAAGTAGTAGAGAAAAAAATAAATATGAGGAATCCTCATCATCACAATATCATCAAATTTCGTTACAATTTTTCTCCTCTTATCTCCATCAATCTAGAGAGAGAAGTTATCATTCAGCTGGAGCACTTGAATTAGTTTATACCTAAGTATAAAAATGAATGTATGCTACCAGCCAGTGTCACATGATCTTCTCCCTGATCCAATGACTATTATCATCTAGAACACATTAACAGCGGGGATCGTGCTTGGTTACCATTTGTTTCTTGCTGGACAAGAACAATAAAAAAGTCAATCCTCCACGGACTTCACTTTTTAGGCTTTGTCGTCGTTCTGGAAGGATACACAGACTGTAAAATATTGGGAGTCGACAAGATACATGGATAAAAGGGAAGTACGCATAATTGTTTAGGAGATATAGCTGTGGGTAGAGCAGAACAGGTAAAAAAATCAAATAGTGAAGAGAATCGTGTAAGCATATAGGTAATTCGCCATAAGGAAAAACAAACAAAAGCGAGAAGAACATCAATTCACGTTATTGCAGTGAACACACCAGTTTTTTTGGCCATATAGCCACATGATCTATGACATGACCTTTGAATGAAAATGTAGAAACAGAAGCTGTGTAGAATGGATAGTGGTTGTGTGGCTGAGAGAGGTATCCTGAGAGAGAGGAAGGTGAGATATTATGTTTTTCTGCAATAATGCAATAATAATAATTCCTCTCCTTGCTCCTCTCTCTCAACTTGTCCATTATGCATAAATAGGTGTGTGTATCTGGCTACATCTCTACACAGATATTATTCTAGTATGAATGAATGGAGGATGTGTAGAACACAGCGAAACAGGAAAGAAGATTGGAATGAAAGAGGGGAAAGTGGAAATGCGATTCTTCTTCTTGATGTTCCTTTCTCTCACTTATTCTCTCTCAGCGTTCATCTCTTACTCCACATTTTATTAGTTGTAGAGTCTCTGAGTTCACTCTTTTGACGATCTTCCACTGTGACATCAATTCAGTCGAGTCAACAGAGTCATCTTACTTCCAAGTGGTTCTTGGAATTTTCATTTATTTACCTTTTTCCTTGACTTTTATCAGGAAACTACACAAATTCGAAAAATTTTATGCTACAAAAAAGTATATCGCTTTAAAAATTACATCTCCACATGTCAGACCAACATGTTCACAAATGCATTAATTGCAAGTTTTAATTGTCAGCTTGAATCTTTCTCCGACTTCTACCATCATCCAAGTAGTAATCGTTAAAAACATCATTTTCTACTCTTGCGAGTAAACATGTTTGAAAAGGTAAACATATATTACATCTAGACTAGTAGACAAACCAAACAAGATTTTTTTTTGAAAACTTACATCTGTCATCAATATCTTCCCCTAGTTAAAAATTTCTATTTAAAAACATTTTCTTCTCTTCGAAAAAATTCTTCCCTAAAAATGCAAAATATGCTCACCATAGATCACCACCGAACATAACGATATACATTTCCGCGAAAAAAAAACGAGACGAAGAAAGAATACATCATTCATAAAACAGAGCCGTAAAGTTTTTCATAGATCCAAGCCCCACTGCAACTCAGCAATGTTATAGTTTTCCTCGGTCACACCACACACACTACTCGAAAGAGGAAAACAGACACCACCACCAACTAATATCATTTCTCTCTTTTCATTCGGTCAGTCTGAGAGAGAGCGTTTTTCAGTGTAAAATGTACAGGATGGATGGATGGGATCGTGCATAAATATTTCTCGGATGTTGAGCAAGCACAGAAGCATCACGATATTCATCATGAACATGATCATGATGATGATCGCGATATAGATGATGTAGAAGAAGAACAAGGCATCACTTTTTTTAGCAGAAGGAAAAGAAAAAAACTAGAGAGAGATACATGACGATCATGATACTGGTGATGAAGATGATGTGAATGTTGTACATTTCCCTACTACTATTCGATGTCTAGCTTATTAATAATACTAGTATTATTAATATGTACCATCCTTCTTTTCAGAGAGGGAGACCTCAAACATGAAAACATGGGCTTTTTTTTAAAAAAAAACGAGAGCAGTGAGCCTAGCCGTCGTAGAATGAAAGTAGTAAAAAAAATTGTTGTACACGAGATATACATAATAATAAGTGGTAAGAGTAAGGATATATTATATGCATCTTTTTTTTCTCTCTATGAGAAGAAGAAAATTCCACGCATTTTCTTCGTCTCGTTACCATTCCACGCGAGACGCGAGGAGAAACAGGAAAGATAGATTGGGAGATGAGAAGGTTGAGTGGATACACAGGCAAGCAAGGCACACGTCAAGAGGACGTGTGTGTGTAAGCCTCCCTGCAAGAAAGAAAGACGAAGAGAAGTAGCCTGTAAGCCCGTGTGCCCCGTTTTTTACAGCTTTTGAGCTTCTCACAGGTCCTAACATTCTAAACAGAGGAGAGAAAAAAACCACTGTGGCCGTAGTTGAGTCAAAAGAAGGAGAGCAAAAAAAGGGAATAAAAAACGATAAATGTCATGTTCATGGTGATTATTATGATAGAGCCCTTTTGAATATGCTCACTAGTCTAGAGAATATTTTTTTAGAAGAAATTATGAAGCTAGGCAAAATATATTTGATCTCGATTTAAAAAAAAGTAGCGGCATAATTACTTACTGTATTGGTAGCAACATGACGGTTCATTGATTAGCTCGTTTATCTCTTCATGAATTTACTTGAGCATACATAAATTTTACATTAAGATATTTATTTCAATGTTCAAAAATAATTTTTTAAATCGATATGGCTATTGATTTGAAGAAATAATATGTGTATTTTTTCTTTTCCTCTGTGTTTCTATCGAGGTTGCGTGTATGTTGCTTTTAATATATATTTTATCAAGATTGTTTAAAACAAAATTACCTCGCATTAGCTGAACATAGACAGTGGCATTAAGAGCAAATACTAGTATTACGAGAAGAATAAATGGTAAAAACAGATTTCGATTATAGTCTTGCTTGATGATAGGGGTAAATATAATGTTCGGAATCACAACACCATGAAGACCATTGCCCGCTGCTTGACCATCACCAGTGAGGAAAAGGGTAATAAGGATTTATCTCTAGCTTTCTAGAAAAAAGAGGATGGCAAATGAAACAATGCATAATTCTAGATAATATGAGCACATATTATTGTTTGAAGTTGAAACAGGAACGAGTTTTTCTGGCGGTTGACAAGCCAACAGTAATCTAAAATAGAGTAGAAGATGAGAGATCTAAATTTTATGTGTTTTTATTATATCAGCAAGCCAGAAAGTATCTATGTTGTTTTTTACGATTAAACCCTGTGTAATCTAAGGTTGTACCTATAAACACCTACAAAAATAGTATCCTTTTGTTTCCCTAAATTAGACAGCAGACCTAACAGCCAGAAAAAATGGTAAAATTTGCCATGGAATTTTTTTCTTTCAATATGCTAAAAAAAGTGTTGATTTTGCAGGGAAAACTACCACACAAGATGTGAGCGTAGTCGTGTAAGCATGATAAAATATCCATAACTTTTTGCACTTTTACACATCAACTTTGAAGGAGCAAGCATGGGCGAGTTTGGAGCTCAATGCATAATTAAACACACAAGTCGAAAATACAAAACAACCAGTCGAGATGTAGAATTCAAATTACTTTTTATACAATGCACATCCTACACAATAAAAAAAAACTCATAATCCGAAACTGCACTACTGCCACATCACCTACTGCTGCTCACAACATTGATTTGAATAACATATTATTTCTTTCATCACTACTTCCTCTTTTTTTCCCTCCCATTCTTCAAATGTAAATGACAACGACAGGTTCATTATTACAAGCATATCAAAAAAATCGAACAACATTCATCTCTTTATGTAACAACAAGTTATACAATAATTGTCAACATGATGCTTTCCAGGATAACCGAAACAGAAAAAAAACAGTCTGGAAACCATAATACAGAGCAACACTCCAAATACTAATGACTACATTTATTTGTCGCTAGACTTTTTTTATCAGTTTTTTTTCACCAGTCAATACGGTACTTACCATTATTATTAGACTTGCAATTTGGGTCCATGTCGTGTAGACAAGTATTTCTATTTGGTGGTTAGTATTCGTTAAAGATGAGATTTTAACCTTTGCTAATACTCCAATAAATCTCATGAGAAGGAGTATGATGCTCTAGTGGACAGATATCCATCAAAATCCAATCCAGAGAGCACCAGTATCGTCAAGATGAATATGATCACTATATATACGGGCTATATATACTTTGTATTTAGAAGCACACAATGCAATATCGAACTGTAAGACAAGTGGTTTAGATCCATATATACATTTTATTTATGTGGGGATGCCTGCTGAGCTACTACTTGCTGTGAGAGAGAGCAGAGATCCTAGTTTGAAATTTGGTTTTGTGTAAAAGGAAGGATGAGATGATGTTGACTCTGATGGTTTTGAGTGAGAAGAGCGGAACTCCGATTGGATTCCCTTCGTTACGCTTTTACTACTCTCACTCAACAACTCTGATAAAAATATAGAAAAACTACTCACAGAAATAATAATAATAATAATAATGATGATGATAATAATAAAATAAAATCCTGTCCTCTTGCAAACTCTCCTCTACGACGTATTCATTATGACGTATTCACGTGCAAGCGTTTAGCATGCATAGCTGTAGTAAAAATAAATAAAATTTCTGCCTTATCCCAACATATTCTTTTTTCCGTCACAATTCTCCCTGATTATTGTATACCTACCTGTATTATCATTATGTGTCATTTTAACCTTATCAAAAACGCATAAGGAATCTTGATCATGATGATGAGAAAGAAGATTACGGTATGGCTCGTTAACAGGTAACAATACAGTCAAAATAGAGAACATTTATATCTCATCCCCCGCATACATATCTACCTGTTTTTTTGGCGAATTCGCATATTGTTTGTGCGGAAAAAGTGCAGAATAACATGCTATTGTTATTATTATTCTTTGAATTTACATAAACAAAAATATATGTCATGCTCCTTTTGTGTGTCACCTTTCCTTCCGCCGTAACGCTTTCTGACTTTTTTCCTCATTAACCGTCATCTTCTTCATAAATAGTCAACATCATTCTTGCTATTTATTTTCTCGAAAAAGTCAAAAGTGAAGTTTCCTTCGATTCCAAAAGTGAACCTTTATGAGCCATTACACTCAAGACATGTCACTCATTTTATCGTCCTTAGACACACAACCACTGCAAAAAAACTCGAGAGTAGATACTTGCTCTCTATCTAGTGGTAGTGCAAACTCCATTATTTTATTGTACGCCTCAAGGACACAACTTACAGCTTGTGTGGGTTAAATTTTCTCAAAATAATCCATAACAGCTATACCCACACACACGCCAATGATAAAAACCCGTATCCCACCATAAATGGGTAAAAAATGAGAGTGAAAAGAGAAATCTCATACTGGGTATCATACAAGTCGTTGAGGACTTCTTCAGATTTTTTTTTTATATTTAACTTTTCATAATGTCAAGTGTACTCTCGACTCTCTCCTCCATCCACAAAAACATGAGCACTTCAGTTGACCGAAAGAGAGATGGAGAAGAAGATCTGTTTATTTCGTTTTTTAAAAACTATACATCCTGTCGTAATTGTGAATCCGCAATAGGAAAAGAATACATATCTCTCCACTTCCACCGATTCTCCTGCTGCCATAATCGTAAAGAGAAATCAATATGTATAATGTTATTTCCCAATGAAAATCTTACAACAACCTTTCCAACAAAATACATTGAAAAAAAACTGTGAGCGAAAAGGAAAAAAGAACTACAACATAATCATCATCAGCATCCAAACTTCTTACATTCCTTTTTTTTCAAACCAAGCCAGTGTAAATCTTCCATTAAGGTTATTGCCCAGTACTGCTCCTTGCACACGACTATCCACTTATACCCTCTGCTTACTTCTTGTACAGCCTACCTTAATGGATTACATTCATCTTGGACTCCTCTCTATCTCTTTCTCTTCATTTTTTTTCTAAAAACCAAAATCTTTTCCCAATCTTTTCTCTCCTTTCTGGTTAGTCAATGGTGTACATAACACAACAGAGATGTGTGTATCTGCTTCTCTGTCTTTAACTTTTGGAGTTTGGCCCAGACCAGGAGTACTTCTACCTCTGCACTGAAGAAATATCAGGATTAGGGATCAAAACTGATGATGCTCAATTTGCACTGTGCTCTACCAGAACCAAACCAAAGGAAACCACCATCTCACCAAAGTTATCTCTTACTTATCTCTATACTCTCTCTAGTAGCATGGCTTTTTGACTCACCGTCTCTCTATTATTCTATTGATTAAAAAAGATTTTTTTTTTCTCCAGTTCTGAACAAGAGAAGAGAGGAGAAGCAGGAAAGTAAAGTGAAATCTCCCTTCCGGGCCTTCGCCTTCCATTAGAAATCCACTTGACCACTAGTGATACTTATACAATCGGATGGATTTGGATCAACTTTACCTCCAGCCATTTCACTCACTCTTTGCACCTCTCCTTCTTTCTCTCTCCATTCTATGCCATCATTACTCTTCCTCTCTCTCTATCTCTGTCTAACCATTAGTGTGAGTTTTACCCAAAGAAAAGTAAACTCACAGACTGGCTATTATCACAATAAAAATAATAATGTCATGCCGTAATGACTTCCACCATTTAAAGGACTCCTGCACAAGCTCAATATATAATTTGTCTATTTTATTTACTCAATTTCCTCTCCACTTTTAAAATTTTTGATTCAATAAACCCATTAAACAAATAGAGAGACTACACTACTTGCACAAGTACTAAAAAAAGAGGAAGAAGGTACAAGTGATTTAGCATCGTTGTCTCCTCATAAAAAAGCGTGTCAAAAGCCTTAAAGTAAGACAATTGCGCGGAAAACAAAAGCACTTCATTTTCATACTTGAGGAACCCTCCTCGTCGTAATCATCATTTATGGTCATATAAACATAATAATTACTATGACGATGAACTTTCCTCTCTGAAATGAATCCCTGACTGACCTTATGTCTATCAAAAATGTGTCTACTCTGCTCTGACAACGAGAGGAACTTTCAAGTGGATATTCTCGCACAACCCATCTTTTATCATCAAGAATTTTCATTTCACGGTACAAGTAAAAACGTAAAGTACGGTAATAATGGTGATCATAATAAATGATAGTGTTACAATAATGTACCTGCACAATACACACAACATAGAGTGAAACATTAGGTGAAAAAATGGAAAATGTTTCGTTTTTTACTAGTCCACTTCACTCTACTTATTTTGGCGTTTGCGCATCCCAAAGTCTAGAACACTCTGAACAAAAAAGCATGTAAAAAAACTTCTTACATTTATGAGAATACAAAGCAATACTGGTGGTGGTGATGGTGTGGTGCATGCTATTATGTGATCTTCATTTTTTTCCTCCCTCAAAGAAGCAAGTAAATTCAACAATAATATTATATAGAAAAAAAATAATGGTAATACAATACAACAGGCAATATGTAGAAGAAACGCTCTGTTGACCAACCGATAATTTGCAGTCAGTCATCATCATCAACATCATCATCATTTTCTCCTTCTTCCTCCACTTACTTAACTTTACCATTTTCATCCAAATATATATCGCCTCGCATACATACGCTCTCTCTGTCTCTACAGAGGAGAACAGCTTTTACTTCTATTTCTTTGAGAAAATAAGTAAAACACACAGTCTAATTCGGGCAAGTATAACAAGTGGCAGGTTTTGGTCAGTAGTCAATCTCCGTTCAAAAAAATGAGACAAGATTTATCCTCAGAAAATGCAGCAGAGTTTATTCGGCAACCACTATTTCTACTTTACCATTGTCCTTATATTTGTAGCGATGATCACGCCGAAAATCAGAGTTGAAACAATGTAGTAAAGCTCACATTATTACTCTCACTGATTATATCGCACACTCAAACCATGGACGAAGACGCTCTCGCAGTTGTGTTGCGTGGTAAATAGTGGATTTCACGATGGTGAGCTGCTACTTTACTTTTCGTCTTTTTCGATGGCAGAAAAGAATTAACGCCCTATTTACAACAATGCACATATATATAGAAGATGAAAGGTAATGCTTTATTTTGTCGGTATTTAAAAATATTTATATATGATGATATGAATATATAGAGAGAGATCACACAGAGCAAAAAGGGAAGGATGTGTGCTAATGAGCACAGTGTGAGCAACAAAACGGTTGCTGTTGTTGTGACGTGTCCTTTTCCATTTTCCATTCATTCTCTAGGCTTTCATTCTGCTGATATGTATATTTCGCAAAAAATATAATGAGCAACAGAGAGAGAGAGAGAGATGAGAAGACGAGACGAGTCTTCTGTTGGAAAATAAAACGGAAGGACCCCCTCCTTCGTTGATAATTATTTTTTGTGCTGCTCTTTGCTTCTGCTTACGGTGATAAATGCATGCATAATGTTTGAGTTGAAAAGTTGTGTAAAAGCGATGCAAATTGAAAAGAGGAGAGAGATTTTCACTGTTTATTTTTTGCGAAATTGATGTCTTCTAGAGCAGCAAAGGTTTTTCAAAAATAAAAAATCTCCGCGATAGATGAGTTTGCATCATTGTTATTTATTGTTATAGAAAAAAGGAAAGTTTGAGAACTTCCGTGTATCAGATCTCTTGTGTAGTGGAAGGATAATATATAATTGTGAAAAATTGGTAAGATAATACGCATCACAAAAAGGCTTTATATTTTATACTGCTTAGATTCGCCGTAATTGTTATTCTGCTCGTTTTTTGTCAACTGAAAGGGAAAGAGTTCTAATGTCAACTGAAATGCTCTATTAATAGTAGTACAAGGCCATTATAATGTTTAATGGGAAAGATGAGACGTAAATGGGGGAGGGGATAAAAGTGTTGCTGTAGGCTGATGTGTTCATCAGTATTGAGCCAACTTTGACCACCTGATCCCACCTGTGTTGACTTTATATCCAATAGAATAATTTTTCTTTAAACAAGAGTTATGTCACAAGTATGGAATTTGAATAGAATCATGGGTATATATAGTTCACAGTAATTAATTGCTTAGGAGACTAAAAGCAAGCTATAAAAAATAGAAATTTTTCGCTTACCTCCTCTTCTCCGGCTGCGGTGTTTACCGAATCCATACTTTGGCTCAAAGCACTCGAATTATCCATAACAAAATATGATGATCACAGGTTTCTGAGATTCTCTTGGTTTCCGCTCCCACTAAGGCAGGAACGATTTGTATTTGGAGGATTTGAACTGGGAACTTTGTAGATGGGTGATGTGTTCCGCTTTAGATTTTGTATCGTTTCTAAAAAGATAAAGAATAGAACAATTAGACGTTATAATACATCCTACACAAATCATATGAATGCCACAAGAAAGCAATATAGGCCGTTCACTGTGAGATATGCTCGTTAATGTGATTTGCCGATTTACAATTTAAATTAATGAAACTGGCCAAGACGATTGTCAATTTTTGTCCTTCATAAAACGGAAACTTTTTGGAAGTAAAACTTGTGAATCCATCCATCGTCCAAAAAGTATCCTGAATCTCACGTTCGTATACCTTTTACTTCTTCAGACTAATCATTGTGGACATCTTTCGTAATGGCGGGAGAAAACCGTAACTCATTTATAAAAGTTTTATGTGCAAAGAAGAAGAAGAAGCAGAAGAAACGCTAAACTTCACTTCTTTCCCTGTCAACTGCTCCCATCAACCTTACCCCATGCAAATTAGCATCCAAACAACTAATGCATTTTATAAACTCTCTGCCTGGCCTGTCTCCCTTCTTGACTGCGAGACTTGAGAAATTGCACAGTTCCGAAATACTCGCTAAATTAATGAAAAACACAAAAGTTGTCTGGAAACCAACAAGTCATACAAATGCGTCTATCGTCAACGTCAATGCATTAGTTTGAAAATACAAATTATCCACCTCCGCTCTCTCTCTTTCTGTCCGAATTCCAGGTTTAATTATGAATACAGGCAAGAGCTTTAAACAAACAGTAGCAGACTCATTTTCTAAAGCAAATATTTATTGTTTTCTTGCGAATACTATTCGTAGGCAGTAGGCAGTTCCGAATACATTTATGTTTCCAAATTATGCGATTTCCCGAGGGCCGAAAATAATAAATAAGTGCAGAAACAGGCAGTTTTTATAACAATTTTTTAAAATACATCCCTTCCCCTCATTTATAGCCTTATCGACTTATTGAGGAACCGAACAATGTTTTCCTATAGTTTTGATATGCATGACATGTTGCATTTTTTTTTTACTGAATATGTCGACCAACTCAAAAGTATTTTTTTTAGATTGTAGAAATTATAATATCGGAACTAAAACAGAATACT
>JAQIXW010001929.1:0-17210 GCA_034700685.1 Willowsia buskii | reverse complement strand
AGTGTAGGAACCTATGCTATTGTTATGTGCTTTGTCATTCATGAATTTATGGATGAGGTTGGAAGTGAGATACGGAAACATGCAGGCTTGTTTTATATTTTCCATCACGAACATGCTGCTGGTGTAAAATTAGAGGCATTCAATAAGCCTACTAGTTCAAGTTTCCCCATGACATTTACAACAGCCAGCAGCAACAGATAGCTGCGAGTGAGAGGAGAAATCATGGGAAAGGAAGGTCATTTAAAAGAACGATATTGCACAGATAAATCACACTGATGTGAGCACATTTACCTTTAGATTAAGATGCTTCCAGAAAAAATATAATGTTTCTCATCGTCTATCATCCATCATGTTTTTGGGTTGTAATTGTCAGTTTGGGAAGCAATCAAAAATATACACTCGCAAAGATTGGATAAATATGGCAAGTCACATCTAGGAAAGCCATTCGCGTATTATATGGAACACCATAAGGATTTTACTTTGTATATTATTTTACCCCTATTTTTCATAAATGCAACGCAGTATCTAAATTTTATCTCTTTGATACCATTTACATCACAAGACCCACTCTCCAAACCGTGCTTCTGCTTTCTTTAACTTTCTTTCTCGTTTTCCCCACTTTCTGATGTTTCATTCGTAGAAATTTTACACATCTTCCGTCCTTTGTATGCTATACATTCGTATATCTAAAAATAACACTGCGGTTATGTATTTTCTTTCAGTTTTACATTCTCAGTAGTCATATTACCCAACCACTCGACTACTCGTGTTCGTACGTTACCGTGAAAACATGCAAATCAAAGACGGATTTTTACTTTTTATGTTTGTGGCGAATCATTTTACCTCTTTTGCATCTAAAAGTATAGGATAAACTTATTGTTTGCAGTAAACAAGCTAAAAATTCTCAAAAGTGCTCCGATCCAAAAGAAAAACTGTACTACCACATTGCATAGAAGCAGTGCGCAGAGTAAATGGCAAATCAATTAGTATGTTCGTTAAGCATGCACCAATTAATTGAGAAAGAAAAGTCAATTGCGCATCATGCGTCATTCCTAGTAGTTGCTAATTACCATTACCAATGTAATGCATTCCCTTCATTGTTCTTTTGATTCGATAAACAAAGCTAAGCATGGTATATGAAAAACTTGTGCACCTGTCTTGGCTGCATCATACGTGTATTTGCTTGGTGAACGTAGCTTTTAGCTTGCCCCTATTGGCTTCATTTATGCCATAGCTTTCACTTTGAGAATCACTTAGCCTGATGGCTTGTCCTATTATTTCTCCAAAAAACTTTCCTAATTGACAATGTATCTTCTACTTGAACTGTATGCGTCGCAATCAAAGCACGGGTCATGTATCATCCCATGAATCTACCATGTAAATGTCACTTGTCTCTATCTTTTCTCTTTCTTTCCATCCATTTTTTTCATCTTTAATGCACAATTTCTAGTCCATCAGTACTCATCAAGCGCACAACTCAATGTCCTATTAAGCATAATGGCTACTCATTACTTTTGTTACAACGATGCAGAAACAAAGGAAATAGCTATGGCGACATTACATGTGCAAGGAATCTTTCCCATAAAAAAATCAAATCAAGGATTCAGGGATGTAGACGAAAAGCAATTACTTCCAGTACTGAATATTGAATACATTATTGTTTACTTTTTTTCGAGAGAAGAATAACTGAGGTGAGTCTATGGAATGGAAGATTGATGTCGAGAAGACGGAGATGAGATGGGCTTGTGTGAGCAGCAGCCTACACAGATATTATGCATTCGCGTTCATCATTACTTTGAAAATAATGAGTCGAGCGAAAGCACTTCGGAGAAGAGAAAGTTTATTCATTTTTTTCCCATGTTGCTACATATTTCACACTTTCTTCCCTTCTGCCGTTGCTCTCGCTGTGACCAAACTCAACCTCATTTTCAAAAGTCATTTCGTTGCTTTCACTTTCCTTACCGTCAAGTCTTCAAAATGTGTCTTTATTTGCATTCGACACTGCTTTTAAGAAGGCAGAACAAGCTACGTTACACAAGCTACGGAAAATCATTAAAACCAAAAATATCCTTAATTCATCTCACCTTGGGATGCCTCCATCCAGATGATAGAATCTGGTATGGAAATATTTCAGCAGGGAGGAACTTTCTAAATGACAGCGGATGTGTGACTAACACATCCATTTACGAGGAGATCTCTTGGAAGAAAAACCTCTAATATGCATATTCTCCATGAACAGTTTGTTTTCTTCTTTTTCTCTCTATCAATTTTTTTTCCTGTTGAGTGGAAATGCGAGAGATGCAAACATGAGACGACGTCGCAACACTCAACAAGCTCAATATTTTCGTTTATTAGATTTCTCGCGAAACTTTTTTCCACAGATATGTCTATTTCTCGTATGTGTGTGGGGGGGAATAGTGCTTTACGTTGCCAATTTTTCCGTTGTCAACATTATCACATTGCCACTTGCTCTTTCAATTTTCATCTCTTCATTCGCTATACATACAGCATACACACATTTAAGTGCAATGAATTTTCTAAAAGAAATATTATGTTCTCATATTAATATGTCTATCATGCTAAGGCAGACGGAGTGACTCTCGAGCAGCAGCATGAAATGGGATATAATACCACTCCAAATAGTAGTCCAAATAAAATATCAAAACAGGAAAGCGAAATGGAACGGTGAAGACATAAAAAAAGTTTAGAGTAAATGTAAATTATCTACTAATACTGAAAAAGTAAGTTTGGATCGTACTGTATTTTTACAAGGATGCTAAAGTTGAAATATGTTCTTTGCTTCTTTGCCGACAAGATAATTCGGTAGGAAGTTTGAGTTTATTAAGCAGTTCATTTCCAATACTTCAGAATGAACTTCAAGCAAAGTAAACATCAACTAGTACAGTCAAAATTTTTAATATATTTTGTAATGATAACGATGTCTTGGTTAACTTGACTATATCGACCGGTGCGGGGTTAATAAGCAAATGAGTATGTTCGGAGTTGGTTCGCAAAGTTGACTTTTTTAATGACACAAGAAGTCAAGCAATGAGCTTGCATTTTCCCAATGTAATATCATTGTGTGTAATGTAATGTACAATTGGATTCTTCCACGTGTAAACATTTTACCTACTTCCATTATATATCTCCGTTTTTACAGTTATGTTCGCTGCGAGTTTTGCTTGTGGACGGTTGTACGATTGCTAGCGAATCGACAAAGGGAAGAAGAGGAAGATGAAAAAAATACTAGCGAGCAAAAAATAATGTTATTATAACATTTACATTACGAGCATTATATTCACATGAAGAAAGTTGATGAAACAGGAATCAGGAAGAGATGTGTTTTCCCTTATTTACAATTTCGAAAAGAGGAGCAATGCAGAAGTTCTACAATTTTGCATAACATAATATGCTGCTATTGAAACATGGAAAGTGAGAGATTTCGTGAAGGACATACTTGTTATGTTCACATTTACTTCAATGAAATCGCCAACGGAACTTTGTTTGTATCTCATCATCATCATCACAAAATCGTCTATGTTGCTGTATAATATGAAAAAAAGTAACAAAATATTATTACGTGGGCGTGTGTTACTTCTGCTTGTTCAAATCAGACAAAATCATTTCACAAGGGAAACTTGTTTTCTCGGCCTAGTTCAAAAAAGTTTGAATTTATAGACTCAATGTTGTAATATGTTGTTTCGTAGATGTTTATATTCCTGTTTAATAATATGAAACTCTAATACTGAGAATAAATGACAGACATTTTTTATTAGGTATGATTTTATGTAGTTTGTTATAAAAAAACTGGATCGCACGGAATTCTCAAAGAAACGAGATTTTATCTAGTAAAGATTTATAAAATGAACAAACAAATGAAAAGAGAGTTTATTACGCGAAGAAATGCTGAAGCAATTGGCTTCATACAAATGTATGCTACATTTTCACACTATTTATGTAGCAATATTTTGACATAAATAAGTTTTAAATGATTTTGATGAAATTCTTTAAAGCAATACTGCAAACATATACATATGTATTGTATCGGATTGAAAGACGTAAAGCTAAATAAAATCAGTGTTAAATTCAACCAAAAGTTTGCAGAAAATCATTCATCTGCTGCCTTCATGTGTTATATGAATTTCTAATGTCATTATCATATTTCCTGAATATATTGAACTGTTGAAAATATGATATGTAACTGGCAGTTAGAGCACATGGTCATATTTTTCAAAACTCAAACCAGAGGGACTAAGCTGGAGGTAAAATAACTAATCCTAAGTACCTTTACATCTCTTGATAGATGAAATGAATAGATCGTGTCGTGTCTACAGCAGAAAGAATTAATCCTTTACATCGGCATTTACCCACTGAAAATCATTGTCAGTAAGATTACTAATAGATCCATTAGCGCTTGTTTGATCTTCAAGTGTTTCTTGTCAGTTACTGCGAGAATCATGTTCTGAATTCATACTTTAAGTGTACAAAATAGTCTCGAAGATTTAACCTAATTTTCATAAGCACTGATTATGACTGTAGGTCTATTCTTTGACTAGGTAAGGTATGGCAATATTGACTCTACGCCATGCGGTACTTAACATCAATAAATTCATGCATTTAATTTCGTTTCATAAAAGAATATCACCTTTCGTATACATGTAAACGTATTATATTTTATATTTTTATGTTGATTTGAGACTTGAAAGTAATCTTTTGCAATTGACATCCCATTTCCGAGACTCTAATGCCAAGTAGGCACGGATGTGACGAAACACCTACATACTTAACAAATGCTTTCAATTTCCTGAGTTGAGTTAAAAAAGTTCCCAGCAGCGTGCGTAGGCATACTATCAGAAATCGCATGATTACTAAAGAGACTCCTTTCATTTGTCAGTGCTAAATTTCGCAAGCGTTCTCACTCAAGTGAAAATGATTCTCCTGCCGTTTCTTACCAGACAAACTCATTATTCAAGATACACTTCTCTCTCTCTCTCCCTTTGCAAGTTACCCACACAATGGTGTCGTATACAATTTAAGTTTTGAGGTGAGACGAAAAAGGGTTGACCCACCTTCCTTTTAAGATTACATGCATACTTGAGTATACCCACCTAGAAAAACATGGTACTTGAATGATTCCACCTTATCTTCCATCCAAGTATGTAATTTCAAACAAATCTCGTTTTGCCTTCTACCCACCACATACATTGGTAAGGTGTGTGCTCCTCTGATCTACTCACACGCTCTCCACTCCACACACAAAGTTGCCTAGCCTGGCCTGGCCTCCCTCTCTTTAGATCATTACAACTTTAGCCCACTCATTTAATACACATCTCCCCACCATACAGCAAATCAACCACATTCACACACAGATCTACAACAGATTTACATTCTCACCACTCTCTAGATCTCTTCTAGATGATGGGCGTGTTTAAACCTCTCACAACATCTTATTTCCCACATCAACTCCCCAACTCCACTACAGCCCATTTCTAAAACAAAAACTCATCTTAATCTCTCCACCAAGTTTACCACTCTCCCCAAATTCTACATCTTCCCACCTCAGTGAACCCCACCACCTCAAACCATAATTCCACATTATGCATTTCATACACATTTGCGTGCGTATATGTGTGTAACTGCATATCTATAATGCATGGGAGCAGTATTGCACGAAAAAGCTATGATTGCATATTATACAATGGTCACTTTCCCAAAGCATGCATGGCACTGCATAAGCAATCAAGAAATATATGCTGGCAAGTATGGCTGTTGTATAAGTAAGTAGTGTGGTGGCATAGTGGCATGGCATTGCATGGTGGCATCTCTTCCTTCTTCGGATACCTTTTCAGCTTTTGCCCCTCTCTCCACTTCATCCTCATCTTCTTTCTGCTTTGCTTCCTCCAAACTTCTTCAACAAGAAGATAATAATGTTATTTCACTTTTTCTCTGACGATCATGTTAGTCGTGTTGATATTCTCGACGACGGTGATGATCATGATGATGGTAGTGGTGGCGGCGGTACTAGTGTCTTACCATTAAAGAATGGAATGAAAAAAAAACTATAGCCTACACATATTCAATTCACGCTCTCGCACTCCAATTCCAACACAGTCAGTCAGTCAGAGTCGGAGAGAGCAAGAAAAGGCAGAAGAGGGAGAAAAAACACCTTTTCCTTCATCTCCTCTCTCTCAAATCTCATCTCTCCTTTTTGGCAAGCCAACATTTTTAAAGACAGGTACATTTTGTTGATGCATGTGTGAAACTATGATGTATATATACAAATTATCCTAATGAAATCTGCGAGCAGAAGATGACGAAAACAATGGTAAAAAAGTGAATGAGATAAAAAAAAATAAGTGGAGAGAGAGAGATGTGTGAGGAGAGAGTATCGCACCGTCGTCAGCAGCAGGAGCAGCCAGAAGAGAAGAAGCCAGCAAAAGCAACACTGTGTGGTGGTGTGTGTCGACCGACATCGTCCTCGCCGTCGTCTAGATGTAATAAATAAATGTTATTGTGTGTATAGTCAAGTAAAGTAATAATAAATGGTTCGTGGTGTCCTAGAAAAAAGAAGGAATACAAAAAGTAATAAAAATTTGTTATTATTATTTATTAGTTTTTTTCCTTTCTTTCTTTCGTTATCCTCTCTCTCTCTCCGTCTCTCGCACTCTCGGCTGATAAATAATGAGTGATAAGAGTAATTGAAAAGGAAAGGGTTATGTAAGGTGGTTTTTTTTGTGTGTGGATTTTCGGCTATTTGTTATGGACACTTTGAATTGTAATAAGTAGTGAGCTGAGATTCGAGGATAATGTTGATGCTGGAGAGGTGGTGGTGTTGTTATCTAATCGGAATATAAACAAGAAGAGAGAGAGAAAGGATAAAGGGAAGGATGTGTAGTAAGTGGTTGGTGGTGGATTGAGTTTAAATTAATGGATGATCATGTGTGATGGTAGGCTGTAGTTGGTAGTCAAGTGTAATATTTGGAATGAGTCACCGACAACAGGAAAGATGTTGGTTGGTGAGCGGAGGTGTGGAGTAATTACAATTAGTGCGATTGTCATTAGAACAAAACGGGCAATTATTGTGCTGTCGTGTTGAAGCAATAATCGTTTAAGACTTCCTGTCGGCTGGCTGAAGCTATTTGGTTTCCGTTCGTACTTACGTTAGTCACTCTATCTCCAATTTAATTGTAGATGAGTACTAAAATCACCTGTCTATCAACTACCCCATCACATCTGTTGTCTGTGCTTGCATTATCTTTTATAGATTTAATGGGAGTATTTTTGGATAGTAGTAGTCAGTAGTAATAATTTTGTGAAACTGATTTCTAACAAATATGGTATTTTAAATTTTGTTTACAGGCATGGCCAACGAGATGATATAAAAAGCTGGCGTTTTCTCAGATAACCACAAGATACTACGGCGGCATAATCATACTTCATCATCATATTGAAAAAATGGGAGAAAATTGTACATGTGTCACTCAGAGCAGTTTCCAGTGTGAAATAGTGCGACTGACACTCCCATACAGTGATGAGTCGGATGTGACGAACTTGAAGGAATTTGCCGTTTAAATATGAAACCAACGTCAAAGTTAAAGTTAGTGTCATTTAAAAACACTTTTTGTGAAGGAAAAGTCGGGGCAATGCTTAGTCTTACTTCGCCTCCATCGGTGTATTGCTGTGAGTGTTGTAGAACTAGCCTAAGAGGAACAGTTGCTAAATTTAATAATAATAACGACAGAAAACATTTACCGAAATCAGAACATGCTGATTATTTAGGACTGGGTTGCAATTTGATTAATTCTGATCGTAATCATCATAAGTTTTACAATTCTGTAAAGCGAACGACGAACGAACGATTAACGAGGCACTACAAGGTTCTAACTTCAGATCCTGTAGTGTCATGAGTGTAACTTAGTGTAATTGTGTGGGTGTAGAATAACATGGGTTATCCGGAAGACAATACTGATCCTCCAATGTCAAAGTGCAAAGAAACAAAGAAACTCCTCCCGGCCACAGTGGCCTGGGTTCTTTTGCTTACCACAACTTCTCTCTTTTTTGTCTTCTTGTAAGTACCTTGTTTCTCATTTAGTTAACTTCAAAGTACCTTATTACATATTGCCTAACAGGCGTATATTTTAACTTGGTTTTTTTTGAAACTTTTATGACTTTTCAGGGGAGAATGGTATGCCATGCATTACAGTGTGTGGATACCTATCGGGGAGGCATTAATTGCGGTAGTGGTGATAGCAAATTTTACTCTAGCGACTTTCATGGATCCTGGTGTAATCCCAAAAGGTGAAGAAAAAAATCAAAGCTTTATTATTTAATCGCAATGCATTAACACCTAGTATTTATGGGTATGTGATGTAAATTGATTTGAACTTTTAGCTGCCCAAGGAGAAGATGACAACGATGATTGTAGAGCACCGTTGTATAAAACCGTAGAAGTGAACGGAATCACTGTTCGCATGAAGTGGTGTGTGACTTGTCGGTTTTACCGTCCTCCGAGGTGCTCTCACTGCAGTGTCTGTAACAACTGTATCGAGGTTAGATCTAAAACTAAATAAAAGATCAATTTACAATAAAATGACAATGTCGGATAATTGATTGTAAACTTTTGATTTTTTTCCCATTGACAGACCTTTGATCACCATTGTCCTTGGGTGAATAATTGTATCGGCCGAAGAAATTACCGATTCTTTTTCATGTTCCTCGTATCTCTCTCAGTACACATGATTGCAATATTTTCATTATGCTTGATCTACTTACTTCAACACATGGACGAAATGTCGCAACCTCCGACGATAGTAGCGTACGTGTTTATGTACATTAAAAACTTTGTATACCTACTTATAATAACATGTTTAAATGCAATTGAAAAAAAAACTTTTAAAACAATCTTGCCTTTATTCATTTTTTGTTGTCTAGTGTCACCGTAATGGTAATCATTTCGTTGCTTTTTATTCCAATATTTGGGCTCACCGGGTTCCACTTAATTCTCGTTTCAAGAGGGAGAACGACAAACGAGCAAGTGACTGGCAAGTATCGTGGCGGATTTAACCCATTCTCCAGAGGCTGTTGTAAAAACTGCTGCAATACGCTTTGTGGACCTAGCTTCCCTGGGTATGTTTTCATAAGTGTGATGTTGTATTTCAATGATTTGGCAATAATGACTTGATTTATAATCAAAGTGTCTGTTGTGTGACTTTTAGATTGGTTAGAGCTAAGCAACTTCACATGATGGAACAATCGTCCGTGGTATCTTACCGAGCACGACCAGGATGTCCATCAAACTCCCATCTCCCCACCAATACCCCACCTAATACTGGCAACCAGGTAAAAGTGTACGTCGATAATGGACAGTATTTCACGAACCCGAAATCAGGAAACCTTCCCTCTCTGCATTCTCCCAGAAACTATCGTCAGGTAAGCTTAAATCTAAATAAATGTGAAAGAAATGCTAAAACTGGTGACGAACTGCCACTACCACTTACCACACTACTACAATGGCTACGTGGGCAGTTGGGGACTCGGCAAGCTGCTGATGACGACTTCTATCTTACACACTTCTTTCACCGCTAATTATTACTTCTACTACTCTACTTTTACTACTCTAATTAACCTACCACCTATACTGATGCTAAGAGTATGTATGTACTTTAACTATTCTGTGCTCTCGTCTCCACGACTATTGCAATGTTACCAAGCTACTAAAAATCTTAAAATATAATACAGCCATCACGCCTTTTGTAAATAATAATATTTGTGTGCTCGCTGGCGCGACTTTCTCGGGGAGAATGCAGTTTGTGAAGTGTTTCCTCTCAAACCGCCGTAATTATTTCCTGTTCTTGTTGTGCTTGCTTTTACAATCAATGCTGAAACATTTTTTCTTCTTATTTTATCGTACGCTTTTGGGTTCCTAAAATGCATTTTTACCTGACATGATGACAGACTTATTAGTTCCTGCAATGTAAAGTGTAATTAAAAATACGGTGTTTTCCTATTCTTTTTGTTTATTTCCCATCAAATACAGATGCTCCCCACCTCCAACAAGGACGCATCAGACCAGGATTTAGGACTTCAGGCTTCTCAGAGTTTGGATTGTGAGCCAACTCCTCCAATTCAGAGACATGGATCAAAAACGAATTTCTTTCTTCCTCCGACCGGCAATCAAGAGGTGGAGGGAGGGGGAGGTGGTCCACCACAAATGAGACACGCGCGAGGCCCGTACACTCACGGATCACCCCATCCTAATCGACAACGGTAACCAAAATTTAAAGCGGTGTATTAGTTGTTAGTTATTGTCGTATGTGATTTGTAATTGTAATTCATTGTTTGAAAGTACGTAGTGTAGTTTCATGTAGCCAAGAATATATACGATCTTAAGCCAGAGTTTCCTTATATTTTCCCAATCAAAGATAAAATTATTTTTAGAGGGTTGATAGGAAAAGATACACTTAAATTAACTGTTGTTATCGTTATGTAAATACCTTGAGGTTCAAACCAATTTTGTTAGATTGCGTACAACTATGATGGCTTATCATAAATGGCTATATTATGCAGTCTAAGCATTATTATGTATCAGTACTTACTGGATTGTGTCGCTAAACTTTGGGGTCCTTAGCAAACTTCGTTATAGATCGTAGAGATGCTAAAAAAAACAGGCGCATGTCATATAACTTGACTTCTTCAAGCTCGTGTGTGTACTTGAGATCTTTTAGGAATGAGCCCTCGGATGATTCAAGCGAGCAAGAGCCCCTTAAATCTGATGAGGAGGATTATGAATAGCCGTACGACATAGTGAGCAAGCAGGATGATGATGGTCGATGCCACTTGTCTGACATCTCACTCTCTCTCTCACACACACATTCTGTCTATCTATCTTCTTAATATGTCACACAGCAGTATCTGTCAAAGCACTTTTTGATGATGATGATGATGATGGTACTGATGATACTCCTCCATCTATCTTAGATTATACTAAAATATAAAATATTAATACCCATATAGTATAGCAAGTCAAGATGAACCGTAATTAGTTAGAAGCATTTATTTTCCGTTCATTAACTAGAGTATTTTTTCTATATGTTTTATTCGTCAGAGTTTCGTTTTAGGACTAAAACTTGTATGCCCTCGTATTTACTCTACCGCTTCATTGAGAAATCCCAGAATGGTGGTGTGCAGATGGAGGTAACTGTGACAAATGCTCTTTTATATTTCCCTTTAAAACAGAAATGGTGATGGTCCCCGTTCGCGGAGTCAAACACCAGAGTCCCTTTCTTCACCATCAGATGCTGTATTGGGTCCGGAAACAATCACAAGCCCCACACTTCATCAGAAAATTCGTGCAATCGGAGGTGTTCCCACCCCCTTTGCCGTTTCTGCTAGTCCTGGAATCCGTAGGTCAAACCCTCCGACACCCACACAAGCTTCCTCCTCCTCTGGTGGGGGAGTGGCATCTAGAGCTCCTGACTACGTTGTCGGTGGCCCTCATGACTGCATGGTACCTGGCCCTTCCCTCGGCCGACCGGTGTATCCCGGCTACTACGTGGATGATGGCTACGTGTCTACCACATCTGACCAGCGACGCGTTTCATCCTCCACGGAAATGATGTACGAGCGACAGGCTGTAGGCCCACAACATCAACAGTATCATCCAGCTACTCCCGCTGGGTTGGTCGCTGGACTGAATCGTGACTCTTCCGGTCCCATCAGAGAGCTAGCTAGCTCCCCACAAAATGGAGTCTATCTCTGGAAGGACAACTCACCTACCAGGGGTGCTAACCAAAATTTTAACTCTGCAGGGGTCGTTGTGGCACCCTCGGCAGCAGTCACTAGCAATTCTAACTACTTTCACTCAAATCCCACTAGCCCCATACAACCAGCAATGATGAATTGCTCTCAAAATAACAGCATGTATAGTCGCGGTTATGGTGGTCATCCATCCTCTGAAGGGTCCCTTATAGGCTTTCCGGGTTCGCCAAGTTTTTCACCGGCTGGAGCACCAGCAATACCTACCTCTCCCAATGGAAGGAGAAAAATGTACGGTGGTCCACAAGTAATGGACGGGGGTGGCGGTGGTGTTCGACCAAGTCCCCTCCAGAGGAGACCGATGAGTTTCGTACGAGCGCTAGAAATGACAGACTCATTAGACATGTCAAATAACAGAGGTGCCAATAACCGAAGTAGTCCGGCTGGTACACCCAAAGGACCTGGCCAATCATCACAAGTCAATGATATTTCTGATAGGGCGAGTGTTTACGATATGAACTATGAAATATCCGTGTAGTCTTTACGGTGAACATAGCTAGTAAACTCTATCACCAGCAACAACTACAACAAAATACAATATATTTAAAAATTTTATATACTTATAACAAAAGCCAGAAGAAAAAAAGTGTAAAACTTTATATACATTACTACTACAATGTTATATTATTAAGCAACCTAACAATATTATTGTTACTGTTATATACTATTTAACATATGCGTGACATAATATTTATACATAAGTACAGAAAAATACCATAACTTATTTGGTATAAAATGTCTATAAGAAATATATTATCTACAGTTTTATGTGTAATGAAGTAACTTGCGTAAAAACTCATCCAGGTGAAGTGCATGAATAGTTTCGTTTTTTATAATATTATGTTACTCCGTCTTCAAATGTCCCACTCATGTATTGTACCATACAATGTAAAATGGACAAAATATCGCGACAAACTTTGGAGCTGAAGAAACAGCATAAATAATCTTGTGTACTCTCATTTACCTCTACATTAAGTAAACCATCACCGTTGACCATATTCCTCTCCTCTATCATTGATAAATAATATAGTTCAAACTTGCTGCTTAAATATATATCTACCTAACGAATCGTTTGTCTGTGAAACCAGTGAATAAGTTGTCGTTGTAATTGTTGGTAGAATTCATCAAAAAATATTACAGGAGACGCCATAGCTCATTTATTTATATAATTAAGCTAATACATGTTCCTCACTAAAATACTAAAGTTCTCCATGTACTTGACTTAAGTTACAGTTTGTACTTCAAGAAAGTATATGTCTACAACGACAAAGACGGCGACCGGCCGGCGACAACGTATTATCAACTGAATAATCAATACTACAATATCTGCTTCAGTTTTAGCAGTTAACAGATATCGTCATCATCATCATCGGCATGAATAGCAGCCCATGTCAGTATTTACAGTTTAACTTTGTTTAAAAAGGCTATTTGTGGATATTTGTGTTTCATAGAGATAAATTTCCATGTAATTCGCTGAATACCCATCATAATTCTTTTGTTCATTGAGTTTTTTGTTTTGTCTTTAAACAAGAATTTCTGGTAGTTTCAGATCCTACAAGTTAATGCTTTGTTGTACTGTTATTTTGTGGAATTTTAAACTTGTTATATAAAGTGAAGTATGTCCTTTCGACTCTCTATTGCATTACATGTACACATCTTATATATTGTTACCGCATTTTTCTGCCGCGACGGGTTGATTTTACAGTACAAACATTGGTAAACGTTAAAGTGTAAACACAATTAAAATTTTCGTTCTTCCTTTTTGTTCAATGAGATTTACAAGTTTAATGGAGGATGAAATGGTTCACAATAATAGAGATTTAAAGAAAGGAAAAGTTTCAGAAACGAAAACCACCCGGTACTATTCCTATGTATTCTTATAGAATGCATGTATGTCTATGAAAGCTTTCGTTTTTAGCCCTTTTGGCACGATCTATAGGTCAACTTACTCGGAGTTGTGAGAAAAGAATGATTAATGATTATGTATGATTTAAGGCTAGTAGTAACTTAACTGATTGTGAGTACTATCACTAATTATTGTTTTTTTTTACCATTAAGTAATTGTAGTTAAGTTGCAAATTGTTGTAATTTCAGTTAGTTGGATTAATAGCTTTAAAACAGAGTAAAGCTTATTGGCCTAAATGTTCTTTTCTTTTCTTGGCCTATCGGATGATCAATCTTCCAGCTTCCATCTGCCTGGATGTCGAAAGTTTCCAGTACTACTGATATACCTGCTGTCTTCTTCTCCTGAGCCTTTTTTATGTATTCTGATCCATTAATACCTTAATAATAATTGTTGATTATTGTTTGTGTAATGTGCCAATAAGAAAATACATGCATAATAACTCATATTCGAGGTGCAGACCTGTCAGAAAAGTTTAGCGTTTAATTATTTATCATTTTTAGTGTACATTCTCATTTTTATAGTTTGGTATCTCTATCAGTTGACGATTGACCAATTATCCAGAATGGTTAATGCCGCATGAAATTAGTACTTTTTTGGAATACGCGCTCAGAATAATGTAATTCTATTAAGTTCATTAATCATGATGATTCACAAATTTTTAAGTCAAATAATGTCATTACCACTCTATTATGAGTTTGATTTCAAAGATCAGTTTTAAATACTTATTGCCAATTTAAAACGTTACTTTGATATTGTGGACCCAATGTTTTGACGAAGCAAATCCCACCGACCGATCGATTTAATTTTAAATATGAATCATACAATTATATCATGAATGAAGAGTAACTTTGCGCTAAAGTAAATAATATTATTATGGAAATGAGCTTTTTATATAATGTTGTTAATAGTAAGGCCTCTGAAACCGTATTACTACCGATAATATTATAGTGATTGATATGTAACCCTTTGTATAGTTTACGTTTACTGGCGAAAAAGATTAAAAGATGCAACTACCAAACTATCACTACAGAATTTTCAAAATTCGCATTTCCTAAATCTTTACTTTGGGAAAAAATTAATGCTATTATTGTGTTGTCAACAAAATATCTACCTTTTACAGGCCGTTTTAAGCATTCATATATGTTAATCTAGATTTCTCCATTTCTTTAACTACTATATTTAAAAACCAGAGCAATGCTGTCTTCCAATTTTAAAGCATTCTCTTTTTAATCTTCCCTCAGTAGTAGAAGCTTGTCCAGCTCTTACCAGTTGCTTAGCTAGATAATCTAGAAGCAAATGCGAGATATCTTCCTTTAAAGAACATTCAAAATTAACTATCATCCATAGTAAACATAGTACAGTTTATTTGTAAAATTACTACATCATTAAACCCTGATTGACACCCTCAACATGAACATGAAACACTGATACCGGTCATGATTTCCATAAGTTGTGAATTAGGCAGGTTGTTAATTGCATCGATCGTTTTACTTTCATTTCATGATAGCCAAATGATAACGAAACATTTAATAGTTATACGTAAGGTTCTTGTTTTTAGCTTTGTGTTGCACATTGTTACATGTCAAGTCAATATAGAGAAAATGTTGAAGTCAAATGCTGGAAAAAATTTTGGTTAAACTTTTACTGCACTTGAACATGATTCGTTGAAAATTGACTCGTCTCGCAGTTGCCTTTGTTGCTGTGAATAAAAATAGTGAAAACTATAAAGTTTTGCTCTTACTAATTTGCTTTGGGAGCTGACAGAACGATTGTTGCAGCATGAGTTCATTCAGTTAAAAAGTATCTTATCTTAGTGCCTATATTTTATAATAATTGTAGAATATGATAAAGATGAATGGGAACAAACACAAAGATTCCATGAAAGTTTCAGTTAATAAGTAAATAATAATTTAATATCTGACTCAACAACCTTTATGGTAGTCCTTGTATTATTTATTTTATTTATGTACAAATATTTTAGTTATTGCAATAGGTCGGGTATGTATGTTATGTATTTATTTATTGTGAACCATAAACAGTCAATGAAATCCAAGCTAAGAGAAAATTTCGATCTGTTGAAGTTATTTTAAAGCTTACTTGCTAACGACTACAAAAAATTGATAGTTTCTCACGATTAGAGTATTCATAGACACAAGCCACTAGTAGTTGTAAGATCTAGTTTCTAGTTTATTATTGCAATTCAGATTTATTTCAAGCAAACATTACAATTCGTATATATGTTGGCCTCCATCACTAGTGTACTTCAGTGGAGATTTTTTAAACTTTTTAAAACTAAATTTTTCGTATATGATTTCATGCCCATTTAAATATTTTCAATAATATAAAATCTACAAAACAGGCTTAAAACAAATACAGTATCACAGTGCTATAGCACAATGTGTTCAGCGATTTTGATTGTTGCGGACGTCTGATTTGTATTTTAATTAATTTCAAATCAAGCTATACGTTGTTGAATACTACAAATAAAATTAAAGGGTCGTCAACATAGTCTCCATTTGTATAATTTAATGTCATAGAATACCTTTACGTGAATTTCAAATGATTGGATCATTAAGCCATTTATTATATGTAAGCTGGTAACAACAGACGATAGATACAATTTTATAAAAATCCCAATGCAAGTACATGCGACAAAATATATCAACTATCACCACGGATCTTCTATTTTGGATAACAATTAAAAAGGGGTGGAGGATGAGAGTCTTCATTGTGTGATGAAAATTAACTTCTCTGCGTTATTTATTTACTCTTGATATCTAATATGTAGATGAATATATAATGGCTGAGGTTGATATTGATGAGTAAAGTTTTGGAACTTACTAGTTTTAGCTAACCGTAACGTCAAACATAGTGATGTAGCTTGTAAGTTAGCGTATTTGAAATTTTTATTTGGTACTTTTTTGATGGTTGGCTTGTTCAGGGGTTGAGATTAAAAATGAAAGCAAAAATGACAGTGATGGCAGGGTGAAAGTAAGCGCGAATCTGAGGTTTGTTTTAATTGAAATTACCAATTAGTGTGACATTTACCGAAGCATAGCAAGTTAAAATTATATACTGACCGTTAATTACACATACGAAATCAATAATCAATCATTGCTAATACCATACCTGCAACCTGAGAGTATGATTTTAGGTATCGATTTATCATTTTCATCAAATGCCAAGTATGAAGTATTGACAAAGATGCACGAACTGACAACTTTACATGTAGTAAAAATGTGTGGTTAACAATGAAATATGAATGATATTAATAATAACGTATAGCCATGACGGTTAATAAAGTTCTGTATGATTATATAAAAAATGAATGTCAATGTTGATGATGATGCATATTACTCAATCCGACTGAAAAATATTAAAATTGAAATAAACAAACAAATAATTGAGAATCAAAAAAATATCTCGACTATGTGTATTAATTGTTTATTAATCTTATGAACTTATTTTTACCCTTCATTAAAATGTTAAA
>JAQIXW010001928.1:0-17212 GCA_034700685.1 Willowsia buskii | reverse complement strand
GAATAAATCGGTGCTAATTTGAAGGGAAGGGCGAATAAAAGGGGAGTTGAATGGAGTGAAAGGAATATTCTCATGCGCAATAAAATAACTTGTGAAATGTCAAACAAAAGATAACGTTAGAAATTAAATGGCAGCACAAGGAAAAATTATTTTCAGTTTGGAAACTTTAATTTGAAACACCTTAAATATACAAACCTATTTGTTTTTGGTCAGTTTTAATTGCTAAACTATAATATGGGGTTTTGAGTTCCATAGTTGTTTTCATTTTACGATTATCACACTTTTTTACAATCATTAATATTTTCCTGTTTTGCAAGTACCGATATTTAATATTTATAAAAATCTGAAAGTTTCAATTCAAAAATGTATACGAAGTAAATACGTGATATACAATGACAACTATGGGCCGTTCTCTGGTACAAAATACATCTGAAAAATATTCTCGATTGAAAGCTATCGAGACTTTTTTCTGTATTTTGCACTCTGAATGAGTAAAGAGTTGCGAGCAAGGAAGAAGAGACGAAAAAAAGTTGTTAAAGTTCAGTCGAGCAGAAGGCTAAGCTGATCTGCAAATAAAATGCAAAAATCCTCCTCTTCTCTTTTCTCAAATATATTCTGTTACTACTTTGCATTGTATAAAACTAAAAATACCTACTAAGCACCTCTTATGCGTGTATGCTACAACTTCTTTCTCCCTCAGTCTGTATTTATACGTGCGCTTTATTGTAATCTCCTAGCATGATTTTTGATTGTGCCCTTCATTTTCCACACTTACCGTTTTTCATTCAGTCATTCATCATTCAGTTCTCAGCAGAATAAAAAAAAGAGCTTTCTGTGTGCTCTATATGTCTATTGTGCGTATTGTTTGAGATGAGTAAAGTCGGTAGACAAGCAAAAATCTGTGCTGGTAACAGTAGTGGTGGTGGTGGTGCCGAGTTGAGATACTTATTATTGGTGTCACATGTAAAGTATACTTATGAAGATGGAGAGGAATGCAGTGCATGACGGAAGACTTGTGTCTCCTCTTCCCTTTCTCCTACCACCCGACCCGTTCTTGCATATTATGCATCGAGTAAACACACACATGTGCCCTGCTCCTGAATCTAGTAAAAATCAATGCAATAAAAACTTCTCTCTCTCTCTAATGTTAATAAACACGAGTTACAACACTGCTTGTTTGGAAAAAATAAAACTTTTTTCTAGATAAAACCGAATAAATACCCGGATGTTAGCTGGAGCAGTTCACTCACACTTTTTACCCTTCTTTTACCAAAATGCGAGTCGAGTCGACTGCCATTGCCACCGTCATGTCATCGTAGGGAGTTGCTCCTTTCGGCTGTCTGTACAAATGCCTGCTTATATTTTTGTGCATTTGCAGAATACAAATGAAAAAGCTGGTCGGGCAATAATCCAAGGCCTTCAGCAAAATAAAAAGCTATACATGCTGAATGGAAATATAGTAATACCACCATTGAATAAAAAGGAAGAAAAGACCTCTTCACTTTTCTACTTTATGCTTCATTTTAAATAGAGAAAAGATCCTCGCTCGTATGAGCTTGTGACGACTGTGTGATGGTGGCAATGATGATGATGAAATGAAGTGCATACTTGTCAGATGGCTGACGTTTCTCAAGTACATGGACTTAAAGATTGCAACGAAATGGTAGGATTATAAGCAATAACCAGGGGACAGGCAAGCAAATTATGGCTCCAAGCAAATTATATTGAGTCGGAGGGACCCTGTGGGTAACCAAAAGTAATAACCCATGTGCATGGAAGAGTGACAGTCGCGTCGACGTAGGCAATACAACAGGTTTATGTCTTTGTGCAAGTTGCACCGATTGTAATAATAGTAATAATCAACGTTGGGTTTTTCTCCTTTACAGAGCGCACCAAGCAAAATGCTCACACTGTCCGAGATCTACCAATTCATCATGGACCACTTCCCCTTCTACCGACAGAACCAGCAACGCTGGCAAAATTCAATCCGTCACTCCCTATCCTTTAATGACTGCTTCATCAAAGTACCACGTACTCCTGACAGACCAGGCAAGGGTTCCTTCTGGTCACTTCATCCAGACAGTGGTAACATGTTCGAGAACGGGTGCTACCTTCGTCGTCAAAAGCGGTTCAAAGATGACAAGAAAGAGGCAGTTCGTCAAGCCCACCGAACAACTCAAGGTCAAGACCAGCAACATTCAATCTCGTCAACTTCTGGTGGCAGCAACGGGTCCAATGGCTCGCTAAGCTCCCTCTCAAGTAACAACAACAATAACCTGATATCAAATAACAACAAGTCATCAAGTGGGAAGCACCAACAGACACCACCTGCAAATGCAGCTGGTGGTCATCATCAAACCCATCATCATAGTCATCATGGCTCCGCAACTACGCCACCAAGTTCCTTGTCTAGCCATCATGATGATGGCTCTCCACACAGTTATCATCATCACAGCAGTCACGGTGGTAAGCTCTCTGATCACAGTGTAGGTCACCAGGTCCAGCATCATTCTCATCACCACGGGGGTGGTAGCGTTCATCATCGCGGACATGAGTCGCAAGGGCACCTTGATGGACTGATGGCAATTCCTGGAGGCCATCCTGGGAATTCTCACCATCTTATGCATACCACCAAGGAACACAGCGGAGGCAGTCCTCATGATGACTCGTTAATAATGGAGAAAATGGAATTGGGCAATGGAGGATCTGACTGTGGTGGAATTCCTGGCTCTTTACTGGGAGCTGCCTCTCATCCTAGATATCCTCTGGCTGACTCTGGCCAGCTTCCTTCAATGCTCCACATGAGTCACATGACCAGGGAACAAGCTCACTTGGCTTCGGCGTATGCCACAGCTTCTGCTGTTGCTCATCCTTTCTCCATAAAGTCATTGATTCCAACAGAAGTGGGAGGGCCTGGAAGCAAGTATGCGGCAGACTTGATGCATAATGCGACCTATGGAGGCTATTTTGGTGCTATCAACAATCCGTCCGTTCAGGACTCTCTCTATAACTCTTCGCATTTGTATCATCATCTACCTGCTGGGAATGCTTCATGAAATAAGTGGAATTATGGGAATAGTGGTAGCGTCAGCGGTAGTAGTAGCAGTAATAATAATCATGTTGGCGGTAATAATAGTAATATACATGGTAGTTACTAAAATATTTCAATTAAACTTTTTTTATGTTTTACTTCTTTTTTTATTACAAAGGTTTATCCACCATTTTTCACACTTTACGAATTATCTGGTCTCAGAGAAAGTTCTTTAATCTTTTTACCTGTTCTTTTAAAATATATATACACCACTTTATATATAACGGATTTTGAGAGAGCATTTACACGTGTAACTTTTATTGCTTTTTTTTATTGTATGGCGATTCTTTAGAGCCATCGTTTTTTATTACCACTGTGACTGTCCAAAGCAATTATTGTGGCCGTATGTCGAATGTAGGTCATTTACAAAGTATTTAAAGCTTATTATTATTCACATGCTGATGAGCACTATGAAAAGGATAGAACGCAAATTGTTGCTGACAAAAAAAGTGATCATCAAACGAAGCACACCACAGAATCAAAACTTGCCGATGTAGCTGTGAAAGAAAAATTAGCGCATCACAATTCGAGAAAGTCGCATTGGACTATAAGTAATACGAGTGAATTTTATGGGGTGTGTGCTAAGAACGAGGGGAGTATATATAGATTGTAGCTTTTATTATAGGTAATTATTACATAGGTATAATATGCTTTAAAAGAGCTATCCATGTGTGTAGAAAAGTCGAATAGTATTTAACACACGTAGCATATCTAGAATTAAATGTGAAGTATATTAAATGTGCAATCGAATTCTTACGACAAAATCTCAAATTGACGGTTTTGACAAACTGAAGAATGTAACTGTGTAACATAGGTAGGAATATACTTAGTAATAGTATGGAGTAAACTGTACATATTAAAAAATTTCTTTTTCTCTTATAATATATAAGTCTTCGCGAGTAGATACTCTTCTATGTGCATTGTTGGAGTCTCGACTATAAACTGAATACAAAGAATTTCCTGAGCTAATCATTCTGAAACTGGTGTTTTTAGATTAAGACAAATATTTCATTGTAAATAGTTTGCATCTCTCTATTACATTTCTTAATATTAATATACACATTATATTGTTATTGCGATTATAGATAGAAGAAAATATATGAGTAGGTACCACTTTCACATTTCGTACCACTTACTAACTTTAGCTGTTTGTGGTAAGTAATGATAATGAACAGGTAACTGTAAAAATGAAGAAGTTAATGAATGATGCATAGGAACAGTTCAAGCATTTGCGTACATGACTATTTTCTGAGGTGAAGTCTTGTTAGATGCTAATTGAAGTACGAGGAAAACATAGTTAAGTAATTTGTAAAATGTTTCACACAAACTAATATGAATTTTATTACAAAGCAAAATGTAAGTCATATATAATAAATCATATATATAATGTTCTTATTGTCATTAAGTTTAGTAGAGACGGATTCGGAGCTCATGATGATATACCTAAAAAATAAATATATTGAATAACAGTTAGCTATAAAATAAATCACAAAGAAATGCTGTCACGTTACAATACACAACAACACTAAATACAATAATGATGTTGTTCTCTTGTAAGCTGTAAGATTAGTAAGAGTAAATCTAAAAATATAGATAAATACATGTGGTGTTTTGGAAGTACATAATATGTAACATACATTAGGTACATATATGGAGGTATATTAACTAACTTATGCACAATATATCAAGATTTTAAGCATACGTTTATGACGATGAATATACATTCAGCTTTCTCCTATGTCATTGTGTATACGGTAATACAGTATAAAAAATAGGTATACTTTTTAAGATTTTAATCTGTAGATGAGTCATTTTTTGTTTTCAAATCAATATGTAAGAATGGCATGTATGATATTTGTGAATAGTTAGTAATTTTTTATTTCTGTGAATACAAAATATTATAACTTCAAATTGTTAATTTATTGAGATCATGGTTGTTTTAATCTATTCATATTTTTCTTCATTCATTTAGACTTTCAGCATCATGGCATCATTCTGCTCTCATGACTCATACCATATAATACCGGAATTTAGAAAAGCTATAAGCTTACCACCACATATCTTATCATATCGTTCAACCAATACCATGAGCAGTACAAGCAAGCTCCTCATTTTTTCATGTGGTTTTTATTTAAAACATTCCTTAAACTTTTTTTCTATCATTCTCTGACGTACAAATGAGAAGTGAGTAACTGACAAAAGTTCCTTTTAGCAAGTTTCATTCATCGTAATTACAATAGACAAAAACACAACCTGTGTTTGTATCAAAATACAATATTTTTTGAATAGTTCCATCCCAACATCACATCCGTGGTATTAATGCGACAGGATCCATACGTTTTTTTAGATTTCTTTTATGTTCTCTCTTGTCCATTCTAATAATATTCTTCTAATGTTTCTTGTTTCTGACTCTGACACATATTTCAACACACGTAGTTTCATATCTGTAGTGTGAATCAATGAAAGGTTGTCGCAACAGTACCCAAAGTTGAGTTTATACTTTTTAGGAACATTTTTTTAGGAATGGCTTGCTAATGGGGAAGAGATGTTTCATTGATGTTCATTCATACACATACTGACAAAGCACACCATAATTTTTGTCCTTTCCGTAAAAGTACGGTTTTCTCAACACCATGTTCCGTCGTACAGTGTTTGCTGCTGCATTTTAGTAGAATGTGTAGTAAACTCATTGATTCAACCACCACTTACTTAACTCTAGTGCGTAAAGAGCAACTGGCCCATCACGAACACAATCTACCTATTTTGTTCTGATATCCATCTGCATCCAAAACAGAATGAGAGATATGACGAGGAGGATGAAAAAAGCACATCACCACACATCAATAACAATAACAAAAAAGGCATCATCACATCACACTTCACAAACCCATTTCTTTCTGACATGGATTGCATCATTTTTGGCACTCTCATTCATTCATTCACCACGACACAGCAGTTATCATCATCATCATGACTTCACCATCAAGCAACTGAAAACTTCTCACTTTTACCCACTAAATGTTGCATTCAGTTATGATTTGGGATTTTATATGATGGTTTTTTTCTCTGATGTCTACCATCTACCAACATTCAGCCTTGCTAATATACAGAAACTTGGTATCTATCGTAAAGCATTTTTTGCTTCTTTAAATTATATGCTCTGAGGCTCCAAGTTAAGCCATTAATGTAGCAGAGTTACCCAGTCTTTCTATATGAATTGAAAAAAGCATAAAAGTTTTTTGTGTGTGCTGTGATGCATATTCTAGAGTGTCTTAAGTACGCTCAAGTAGATGGGCTGGCTGTGACTGGAGAAGTGTGTAAAAATTGTGAAGAGCAGGGCAGAAGGTAAAAATAGGTACGGTGATGATGATGATGATGATGAATGATGTTGCGTGGTTTGGCTTTTTGCTACTGCAATTCATTGTCATTTTTTGTTGACTACAAACCATGTACAATGTAATATGCATAATAATAATTTGTGTATTGTTGTTCCGGTTTTTTGGGTATATCACATCACATCACAATTTCATGGTTTATTGAGGATACACAGAAAGGGAATTGGTGAAACCTGAAACCGTGTCGTGTTCTTGTGAAAGAAAAAGCAAGCATCAAGCCCACTACCACTGCTACTTATCATTGTTGGTTAGGCATGCATTATTATCCATTTTTATTGAATGAATAACCCCCCATCATCATGAGCAGCAGGAGTGCGTTATTCATAGTAGATGTCGTGATGGTTTTTGTGCACTGGTGGTATATTATGGTTTGGTAAGAAATACGTATAAAATGGGTATGGTGTAAAAAGGTTGATTTGTATTGTATATCATGCAACATTATTGGTTTTCAAACACGTTGGTGGTGTAATATATATCGTTTACTTCTGAGTCAGTGTAATGAATGATATATACAATAACAACAATAACAATGTAATGACATAATAGTGTAGTAATGGAACTGGCAGAACAGAACAAGGAAGGGAAAAGGGCAAAGCATTTTATCGTTGGTTTACAAAATAAAATAAGTAGAGTGTTTGTAACCTTGTCTAACTATCCGTGACAAATCGGTCACTCTTCCTGTAAGAGCCGTTGTCGTCGTCGTAAGTAATATGCCCCTATTCAACCTCTCCCTGTTCGTAATGCATTCTTTCCCACTTAAACTCAAAGTGATGTACAGACAACACAGCAGGAAAACCCGATAATCAGTTTCATACCGTTTCTTAAAGCTGTCTTTATTGTATTGATTGATCCTTTGTTTTGAGGTAAAGCGAAAACTCCAACTCGGACATGTTTGTATACAACAAATTGTCAGGTGTAAAAATATAAAGCGACATCGTAAATTATGAATGTTACATATGTATTTCAACTTTCACCTTCAGGAAATGTTATGAACAAATAATTTTCTCAAACTTAATACATATTTTATATAATTTTCAATATTTTGTAATATATGTGTGCACATGCAAAGGTAAGAAATATATATAAAAGTTTCCAAGTTAAAGTATTTGACTATGCTTATACTGTTGACTGTGTATTTTATAATAAAAGCTCCGTGTCTATAAACAAGTAAATATCTTATTACATATGTACTAGCTCTCAACAAATAGGAATGGTATGCTGGAAAAGGCAAATTGTTTCAAAAATTAAAATGTTCCTACTGTAAACTAAGAAAATTAATTTAATTACTTAATGCGATGTAATGTGTTCGTCATCAGATTAACTGTCCCCGAAAAGTGTATTTAGAATTTTAAGTGGAAATTCTAGTTCGCGACTACCGTGAGTAATATGAATTCAAATTGCACTAGATGAAATATAGACTAGCATAATGTTGATAATTTGCGAAAGTATGTCTTTGATTCGTTGATATTTTATCTTACATGTGCAAATAAAAAGAATTTTTGATGGTAAAAATCTGTAATTTTAGAATTCGCAAAATTCCTAATAAATTCGCCCCATTGATTATTCATGTCATGTCATGTAAAAGTGTGTGTTATTTGCCTCTTGATAATACTACTAAAGAATGAGGAAATCAGCATTAGTGAAAAAACAGGACACAACATACAATACAGAATACGGAAATATTGTTTTTCTTTGTTGAGTATCAGTATCAGTACCCTTTTTACATGGCCAAACCCAATTAACAATGCTTTAACACCTGCATGTGTGATGTTAATGCTAAAGGCACCTGCGCTGCAAAGCTGTCACAGTGCTTAATGGCGGAACTGGCCATAAATACCTATAAAACTTTTAATTCCACCCACGCAACATTTCATTTTGTCCCTCTACAAATCCAAAAGAGCTACAGTCATGCATGCAGTTAGAGAAACAGGTGCAAATTATACGATCTGGAGTTAACAATGTTTTTGGTACAAATCTTTTGTGAACTTATGAATAGTTATTATCGTTAATATATTATCAAAAAAGTTCAATTGTTAGAACTGGACTGCGCTAACTGCTGATATTCGTACTCTCGAAGATTAAAAGCATACATTTTATGAATTACCAACATTGTTCGTCTCTAGTACAAGGCGTGTTAAATGTATTTGGAACGCTTGTTCATCTTACAACAAAATGACAATCTGATGCATAAACCGGGGAATATAAGTATTATCGTCCGTAACGGTCGTGGAAAAAATCCATAAAGATAATTACTATTGCTTTCATTCCATTATTTCTATTATCATCACCCTTCCAGTTCCAACACAGCATTTCATATAATCACCTACACATAGCATACAACGTACATTAAATGCTTCGCCTCGTGGCTCTTTGTGTCCTTCCATGTTACATATCGTAACATTTTGCTTGTCATTCATTCGACTTTTCTCCTATTTTTTCCTCTTCATTTCGGGGGTGATGTTCGTAATAATAATACATGGCTGTTGATGAATTGGATAATTGCAGAAGTGTGCAGGCAGGCAGTCAGGTAGCAACCGCATTCCGTTCCAAATCGGATATTATTATACCGTGTGCTTACGATATTCCTTCTTTCAATTCAATTTGACTTATAGAGTCGGATTATAAATATAGTTTGACTTTTTTCTATATGCATGGAAGCCAAAACTGGAATTGGAATGAAACAACAATGATGACAAGCGAAACTGCCCTTCATTCATTCACGCCTAATTTATTCGATCATTTCCGTCAGCTTTCCTTCAACTAGAACAATATACAAATACGCTTTATCATTACTCTTATTGCCACCAAATACACACACCAGAAAAACTTTCTCTTGACGAAGGAACACACGCCCTTTCCGACTCATTTCATCACAATGGCAATATAATAGCTAGCCTCATATTACCCCATAAAGTCAACAATGCCCCCAGTCCACACAGAAATACATGCAGAACATCTTCCGTCATTTTCTAATTGCTTTAATGCATTAATACGCCCATGAATCTTTGTAAAAGTCAAAAGAAGACAGGAAACTTTAGGAAGCTCAAACGAAGATGAACAACCACAAATACATATCATGAAAAGCTTTTGTAATTCCATCCAGATGCCAATACATAGCAAAAATGCGGTGAGAGTATAAGTTTTCTGTAGTTTTTCATCATCATTATCCGTTTTCTCTGGATCTTTTTCGATTTAAGCATTGCTTGCTTCACGTCGTATGAAATGAGCTGAAGTAGTAAGTGTAAAAAAAAGTAATGAAAATGAAAGATAACATGAAAGCTTCGATGATGATACGCTTAGTCTCGGGATCTTGCTTATACTCGTTGGCATTTCTTACGTGACGCACATATAATGTAAGAATAGAGCTGAATGAATTTTTTCTTCTTCAAATTATACACAATGCTGCTATACCCTGAGATTTTCCCAACTTTTGTGCTGTTTCTGCTGGACATTGGGCATGAACCTTCTCCAGAGTTTTATTGGTAATCCTCAAAGGTCTGCTAAGGGCACGAACTCCACTCATCCATCCATCTATTTCAACTAGCCACTGCCAATGCTCCTGTCCAACAGACATGCATGACGTGAGCTTTCATCGAGACTGGGAAAACTTTAATACTTGCAGGAAGACGAGAGACTGGAGAGTTTTTCTCATGAGCTTGTGGCACGGCAGTGGTGATACCGAGAGCAAAATGCGATGTCGATGATGGTGATAGTGATAAACTTGTAGTTGTTATTACTACTGCCTCTACCTCCATCCACCACACACTACTACCAATAGTATAAGAACTGGAGATGAGAATTACCTTTGGTACACATGATGAAACACGCAAGAGCAGAGTGTTAATTCAGTATTGTTCAACATGATGATAGGGATGCGGATGATAATGTTGCACGGACGTGTTGTTATATAATAAAAGAAACTAGTGGTCATCACAATCCCCGAAAACACACAAGACAGCTAAAGGTCTTGATGATTATGATGTTGGCTTTGGCAGTAAGAGGACGAAGACAAGGGATTTATATGATACACGAAAATCCTCTACTACGCAATACTAATGTAGGATGCGTTGTGATCGTATTGCTAAGTTTCAATTTGCTTGTCAGCACACAGCTTGTATTTAATAACCTTTCTTTCATTTCCTCACTTTTTCAGCCAGTTTTGTAGATTATTTTGCAGGATACTCAGAACAAACTATAGCAGACAGAGCCTATATACGTAATAATGTACAGTAAAAATCCGAAGCAACACAGGACTCAATTACATGTATGTGTTTGTTTGTAATTGTAACAGTGTTTTTGAGAAGCATAGGACAATGATTACTTTTATCATGATATAGATCAGAAAAACGTGTGCAGAAAATTATGTGGAGGCGTTCGTCTACAGTTCGTGGGATCATTAGTAATCTGGGAAATTGTCGTTGTGCCATGCACCAGAACCCTATAATATATGTATGTAACAAAATAAAAACGAAAAATGACACTTACTACTACATTGTTCTACAGGTCACATAATGCGTCTACAAGTTAAGTGTCCTTACCATAAGCGTTTGCTGATATGCAATTTAAGACGAACTTTAAGTACATATCTCTAAAATCTGCTGTCTTACTACGAACGAACGAAACATCAAATTGAACGAAAAAGCTGTCAGATAAAAATGTTTAGAAAAATAGTGAGAATATTTCGATTGAACGAAGCTTGCAAATAGTATTTTTATACCTCTTCATGGGAACTTAACTCCCCGGAATGTCATGTGCTGTTTTCTGTAATGCAGTTTGACTGAAAGGCTATGTAGCTCAAATAAGGATAGCTTTTTCTTACGTGTGTGTGCAAATTGGAAATGAAAGAATCAAGAATGAACACAATTATTTAAAGAATATAGTACGAACTACAGCAACCCGTTTTCAAATCTCATGAAAGTTTTGTATTGTACAAATTGTACAGATAAATTGAGTTTTTATTTGGTAGATTTATGTGATGTGTTATTGCATCTCTCTCAGTTCCCCTTTCTCGTTTTGCTACCACTGAATATTGTTCTTCCTTATTCGCTAAAGTAGAAATATTTTACGTGTAGATATATGTTGCTACCTCACATTCACATGTTCCTAATAAACTGAGCAGTTCAATATTAAGCTTTTCAACCGAACCAAAAACTAGATACGCAGTGTTTGTATTGCCCCGGACCTACGTGTCCTCTGAAAATTTTGTCATTTTATCCTCGTTTATTTGCACAGAGGGTTGATGATGTCCCACATGTTCATATTCGACAAAAGTGAAACGAACAAAGTGCAAGGAAGTGTAGTAAGGAAACCTGGGCTGTAAAACTAGCTACATAAATGTAATGCCCTCATATACCTAAAATAAAAGTAATACGGTGAAACCAAGTCATCCAGAAATGACAGTCGGATCTTCAATAAAGAAATACAAACAATCCAAAAGCATTAAACTGCGCAAGTATACACAAAACACTCGTTCAAATGTTTTTGCTTGTAGTAGGACTGTTAATTGGCTCAGTGCACTTTATCTGTATTTTTCTTAAAAATTTGTCTCGCGTTTCATCTGACTCATCCATTTTACAAATACATATCTTATCTGGCAACGTATAGAAAAGATAAAACAAAAAAAAACAATTAAACCTCCAAATGGCAATTTTTATACGATCTTAACAATCGTCAAACCCTAATAAATTCATATATATTAAACTCAAAATTTAAACCTAAATAGTACGGTTGTCTTTGTTGTTTTTATCAATTTTTTGTTGGATTTTTTCTCTTTTTTAAATAAAAACTGGATACACTCTTCCTAAAATTGGGACAAATGTTGTATTATTAGGGCACTTTGTTAACTTTCATATAAGAAAGACATCGATGCTAATCTCATTGAAATACCATCCACCGATGCGACCCTTAAGAGATCTTATATATTTACTCTGAAAACACAGTATGGTACGAATTGAAAACGTAAAATGATTATATATTTTCTGTCTCCAAAAAATGTTATCTTTGGCAAAGCCAGTTCAAGTTAATTTCTCATTTTATTGATGTCTGCAACTGCGGAGTACAGAACCTTTCCATTTGTGTTCTGTTTTTCGTCCCCGTTTGTTGTGTATGTAAATACTTGACTAGATTACTGATAATTTGAAAGGACAAAGAACCATTTCTAACAGTCATATTTGCTGATTATTGCTGCATATTGCATATTGAAGACATGCATGTAACACATATTATGTCATTTTATTGATTTTCTCATGTCATTATCAATTTCATTTACTACTGTTTTTGAGTCAAAAGTAGAAGAGCTTGAGTATTCTTATCGAAAAAAGAAAGGTCTAACACTGATATTGACAGTGATAAGTTTCTTTGCATGTTGAATTGTCAAAACAAGGTCTTGAAGTGTCAAGGCGGAATCAGAATTGAGTTGAAGGAAACTGATAATGCCTACAAAGATGTCAAAGACGCATTTCATGGGCAAAGCAAATTTTTTGGAAAGTGTCAAAAACAATTTTTTACAAGATATAGTATGACAGCAAGGAACACACACCAAGATGCAGATTTGATGATGATATTTTATCTAAAAAACAATACAGGATGTTGTAATGTAATAAAGATATGGAACTTTCGTCATACTATCTCTAACTGACAACTGATAAAAAGTTTGATTTTCTTATGAACTCCATGCGATAACGATAGTATTTAAAATTGGATAAGTACTTTGAAGAAATACTACCATTCTTATAAGCACTCAATTGAGTCGCGGGTTCAAATAATGCCGAAAAGGATTAAATTGTTTGCAATTCTTTTCTCGTTCCATTCGATTTACCAACAATTGCATCCAGTCGTGTTCAATACAAATACTCAAATGATCATAATCAGAGCAAATTCTTGGGTACAAGTAAAATTGTAACGAGATGTTCTGTAAAAATCAAGTGCGAGAACTCAAGGAAGTAGGAAAAAGTATAAAAGAATAAATCCAATTAGACTTGAGACGCATAATATAGGATTTATAACAAACTACACCTTTTATATCCACATTCAAACTAAATATGCGGTCTTGTTGAGCCAAAGTCATACCCAAGATTCTTCCTACAAACTTTTACTTTATGCAGCGCAGAGGGATAAGCCATTTTGCTGACCATTCATTTTATTCATTCATGCTTTTATATTTCATGGGTGCTTGAATGCATTGAACTGGTGGCTTAAAAACTGAGCTCACTGTTAAATGTGAATTCCCGTCTGTTGAATTCTTAAATACCACCAAAGAGTCTCTTCTGAACAATGTAATCTACTGGATGGCTGCTACCATGATGCCAAGTGGACAATTCAAAATACTTTGAACAGTAGAAAAAGGACAATACTGTATTTTCCACTTTTTTTATTCAAGAGAGCTGAGAATAAACCACGAACGGATGTATTGATGATGAAGATAATGAATAGTAAATCCTACGAAGAGGGAACAGAAGAGGCACAAGAAATGCAGACTTTTCTCCCTTCCTTCAAGAATGGGATTCAGCTGTCTCATCGCCTTTTTTTTCAGGATGATATTCATCTTGATGCACAAACACCACGGAAAGAAATTGATACTTTTCTATTCATCGTTTTCACAAAAATGCAACAATAAGTAATTACATTGAATAGCACCCAGACCATGATGGTGTAATGCCTATTATATTGTGGGAGACCGAGATCATTCATTCAGAATTACAAGCAGAGCATGTAAAAATGATGCTTGAGTCGAAAAAATGTATTTAAAGGATGAGATTGAATGCAACAATGCTAAGCCTTTCAACAGCAGTATTAGTATAGCTGCCCATTTGATGAGAAACTGAAGTATGATCCATTCAATTTTTTTACAGGATAATAATATTATATACATCAATGTTTTGCACAATGCATTTTTGTTGCTTCCTTAACATCTTTTCCTATTGAAGAATAAAACATGTATCCCAAAAATTGCCCATATAATATAGTTTCACATGCTTTAGCACGATTTTTCACATAAGGTGCAATTTTGCATTGCGATTCCTGACAGTCTTCCCACGCATTTGATTGGATATATGGGTAGTAGTTGTAACAAATTGATACATTTTGCAAGTCGAATAAGAGCCCACGTGTTGGTAATTGGTATTTACATGGATTTTCCCATCATCCACCACTTCTCGTCATCAATACCGTCTTATTTCGCTATAATAAGAAGTTAGCATTAACATCCCCGTCATCTCAACATCATCATCATGAAATTATTTGCCAACCAGAAAAGCTGAAAAAGGCAAGTCAAAAGTCATGCTTTGATAGAGAGAAAGCAAACAAACTTATTTAAATTGTAATGTTATTCCGCAATTGGCACACTCTTCACAGAAGGAGTGTATGTAGTAGAAAGAAGATGAGATGAAAATGGTGATGATAAAGATGAAAGAAATAAGTCGCCTCTCACTCGAGCGTTTCACAAGGAAAAGGATAACTGAAAAAGTAAATGTTTCCTAATGGAACTAGCAAATAATTCTCTCTCTCTCTCTTTCAGTCTGATTCCGTTTGTCTGCACTCTCTATGAAATGTACACTTTTTGATGACATTTAAGAGGGTAGGATAGGAAAAGCAAGCAGACGCATAAAGCACATCTACTAGTAGAGAGAAAGAAGCAAAGCCAAGTGGATTTATTATGTACATAATGTATATCGTCATCATAATAAATACTTTATGTCATTCAATGCATTGCATTACTCCACTTACTTTTCTTCTATTCCTATCATTTCCTTGCTACTATGATATATAGGGACATAATAATACTTTGTTAAAAGTGGAGACATAGACATATAATTTCAGAAAAGTATGTATATTCTTAGTTTTTCTCATTGCCATCATCGTCATCAGTAGCGTTGCATGTTGCATAATAGGTTGGTACGCGTGCTATGGCACGGAATTAAGCAAATATTTGCAAAAGACTGCTTCTCTCTCTCTTCACTCTGTTGAAAAATTCTCACTGTGATGTGTGTATACCTAATATGTACCTAACACTTCTTCTCCCTTTGTGACAAAAGAAGCAAGCGGATAAGGTTGAGGAGACTACTACTGCCACTTAAAGCAATGCAAAGTATCCATCCGTATTTAGAGAAGCATGAAACGTCTCGAAAGCAGAAAGACAGCGAACACATTTGATCATCTTATCATCATTGTTATTATTATTACAAACAGACATTAGAAGAACTCATGTAACGGAAAGGAATGATCAAGTAGCAGCTCACTGTAATAAAAATGTTTGACAATTTACCAAGAAGTTTTTGTAATTTGACTGAAGTCATGTATCATCATAATGCATAATCACTCTTAATTTTCAGCAACATGAAGAAAACGATGTGCTGTAACGAAATATTTTATATAACAAACCATTTTTATTCGTAAAGAAATTTGCAGAGCAGCATCTCAAGGATTATCAGCTTTATGAAAAAGATATCTGGACATGGAAGTCAATTTCCTGTATAATCTAATACAAGTAACATCTTTACAAGTTAACGTTACTTTCATTTTATCATCATAAAATTCTCTAATTGTGGTCGTCTCGTGATTGCCAATCCTTTGTACATGAATTAATTTATTTCCTTCAACTGTTATTACAGATTTCGCGACTCGGCCATTGCCCAATCGCTCGTGAAACTCTACACCAGGCTTGAATCTAATCTGGGAGTTTTGTAAGGGCGACACTGTTCTCATGACGTATGTATCGTTCCTCGCGTCCACTTCAATTTCGACTCTTGGTTTAATACAAGCTGCAACCAATCTCTTCACAGCACCAACACCAGCAGCCTTAAGGTACGCGTCAAAATTGTGACTTAATATGTGCTCATACTTTCCAGCTGCAAATGCCATGACAGAATAGTACCAGGTAAAGAAGGAGAAGGGTACAAGCTTCTTAGTTCTTGGCTTTGAGAAGATAGAAGGCTGAAAACATCGCGGCAAGGAAAGTTGCAAATCCATAAAGGAAAACATCTGTCATTACAGGAGCCAGCGAGGAAAAATTAATGTGATGGATCAGTTAATCCAACAATTTCGAATAACACGACGAGAAGGCATCTTCCATAGAAATGAAAGATTGAATAAAGTTCATATGAACTCGACTCGATTCAAATTGAAGATGTAGCTACCGGTGCGAGCGAGGAAACTACATACACAAGTCCCCTCACTCCATTATCAAAAATTTCATAACATTCAATTTCCCTCCTTATGTTACTACTGGCATTAACGCAGTCAAGGAAGGCAGGAGGTATAAAAAGCAATTTGCCTTCTTCCCGTTCTCGATAAAAAATCATTTCAGAATCGTGTAGTGTAGCTAAATATATGTATCTTTGCATGTCTATTCAATATGAGAAGCAACCAAGGCTCAATACACATATATTTATTACACATATCTATGTTTGGCGATATGAGAATGTGATGCGGTGATGTGAATACAGAATCATCAATTTAAGGTGAATCAAGAGAGACCCTGACAAGGTAGGCATGCAGTGATGGTTGTTGTAGAAAAGTGATGGCAGTTATACGTTATAGCTTTGGAGCGGAGAAGTGAATAAATTGAACGAAACACAACGCCTATCTATCTGAGCGTAGAAAATGATTTCCCGTTTGTTTGCACAAGTCTTGAAAGCCTTTCTACTTGATTCATTCTCTCAACTTCTCTCTCATTCTTTCATACTAGTCATGCTCATAAAATTCCTTTCCCAGGTTTACTCACAAAAAA
>JAQIXW010001927.1:0-17214 GCA_034700685.1 Willowsia buskii | reverse complement strand
CTTTCTTCATTCGTCGTCTTTCTATATGTCCTGCTCCAGCACTCTTATCAGATCAAACATGACACAAAACCCAAGCATTACTTATAATTTATAATTCTCCATTCGGATTTTACTCGCTAATAAATGTATGAGGGAGAAAATGTAATTTCTTTCTTGAGAACTCGTGTACATTGTAATCCTTGGCATCACAGAAAGCACATGATGAAACTAATGAAAGATGCAAAAGAACGTTGCTTGCTGTCTGCTATTATGCAGAAGACGCTCTAGATTTTGAACTGTGAACTTTCCGTTTCCACAAAATATAATGCCCATTAGTGTCAGGTAGAGAGCTGCTTTGTATGAAAACACGACTTTGTTCATTGTAAAGTATGTGATAACGTTGATGGAAGGGAAATCGGTGTACCTGGTTGTATGCATAAGATGTATTTTGTGCCTGAAGTGCACAATGTGATATTGATGCAATGATTTGGTGATACTAATGATATAAAAAATGCTTTTGTATTAAAAATGTATTCCTCGAACACATCAAGGAGAACAACCAAGCTGTTTGGAAAAGAAAAGAGTTTTCTCTCCAAGATATTCAATAGTGACAGGGATAAACTTTGATAAGGAGAGGTAATGACATAGACATGTCTAGATCCAAGTGATTAGACATGTAATTTTCCTTGTTCTATAGTTCTATAGTTCTATCTCCGCCTCCATGAATTTGCAACTCAACAGTTATTATCTATCGTTGCAATAAAGAAAGATCTACTATCTACATAGCTTAGTATCAAGGTGCTAAACCATGATAAAGAACATGATAATGTGTCATCCGTCTACCTGTGGTAGCCAGAAGTAAAATGATTGTATGGGCAACAGCTTAAATTATGTTTACGCTGATATAAAACATACCAAAGGTCATTTATCAAAAACAATTTTTTCCACTTTTCAGGAAGAAGCCACACGACATAATAATATGGTTACGTGCATTTAAGTAACGGGTGGCAAAAACTGCTTATATCTAGATAGGCGTGCATTTATTTTATTTAGGTAATTATTCGTCACATACTTTATGGTAACACATATGGGATTTAAAGTGATAAAAATGCAGTAGGTACATGTGTATTCGATTATTGATTTTTGACATTCGATAACCTCGTCGTCGCGATTCCCTGTCTCATCTTATCAAATGAAATGTACTACATAGGAAAACGACCTCTTCGTTAGTGTCTGAACTGAGAACATATCCTCGCATTTTCAAAAGTTTTATTAATTACTGATTTTTAGTACCAAAGATTTAGTAAAAGGAGTTCTTTATTGCTGTCGTTTTTGTTCTTATCTTAACTTCAACGTGAAATAGAATCTGATCCAATAAACACTTGAGTCTAATTTGTGATGAACTCTTCATGCACCAGTTCACCAAAGTCCTTCAACCCCACATATGATTATTATAGACAGAATAGAGTGCATTTTTTAAAGTAATCAATGAACGACATACTATGTACGGCATGTAGTATAGATTCGATATGATATGATATCTTATGCTTGATACTATTTTTGCCCGTGTATGATTGATTGACTAGTCACCAGTGATTGATATTCATTCACAAGCAACAGCATGATCATGCAAGCTTCAACTATCAATTAAAATACTACATATTTGCTCAATAAAATTATGTATATATAGAGCTTTAATTTACCGAATAACGATAAAAAGCAATACACGACTTACCTTCAATATTGAATAAGTAACGATGATATGCTAGGCCGCTGCTGGTTCACCTTTTCAGTAGATAATAATTTTACCGTTACACTAAAGTCTGAGTGAAGACTGTTGCTTTCTCTGACGAAAAAGAATCACAAGAAACTGTCGCACTGACCAGGTAATTTTGATTATTATACATAACCTGAGATCGTATTGGTCAGTTGAAAAAACTGACTAGAATTAATACCAAAAATCCATGAAGAAGAGTCATTTTTTCCAGTATTTTCACAATCACAATTGTTGTTATAATTGTAGAGATAGTTATCACCACAATTGATGTTTTTGCTAAGAATATTGAAAAGACTCATTGTTCTCTTGCAAATCTGATAATAGTCCCAATTAAACAGTTTATCACTATTATTGCTGCCACCCAAAGGTTTGCGCCGACTTGTCTCAGTCGCCTTCACGGAAGAACAAAGGAGCTGCTGCGTTGGTGTTGCTGTGTTATTGGTGCTAATCAAATTTAAGTTGAGGGATGCAGCGATGAACAAAGATGAGAATGTGGGATAGGAGCAAGTTGTCACTTTTGCTACAGTTATTAGTATTATGTCGAGCAGAAAGTTCGTCATGATTAATTGAATCAGTAAAATGTGATCAACGTTCATTCAATCTTTTGAAATATTTATACTTTTTCCACGATATACAATATTTGTAGGAATTATGATTTTTGCATTAACAACGTCTTTCACTGTACACACATCAACGCTAATTGATCATTCCTTTTAGTGTTCCAACTCAACTTAGCTTTACATGTAGGTAAGATGATGTAAAGTTTTCTTTCCTCCTTGTCTCGCGAATCACCTCATAGCTATGCAGATTTGTCACCTCACCGCTGGACTTTTATAGCAATGAGAGATTATTTGATGTGACATAATAACAAATTATTGGGAAAGCCTCTTCACGGAAAATAGTTCTCTCGTCTTTTACTGCGTATATCCAGACGAACTATACGCTTTGCCAGTTGGGTTAGGTACATTCCATCTTAAGAACTCGTAATTACACTTTAATAACAACCCTTCAGTCAGTGATTTGTTTCTCACGATATATCTCTCCTTCTCATAAGACGATGAGTGACTTCTTTTATGGAGATGACTAAGAGCAGAGATAGTTAGTTACTTTTCACTTTATTTTTTCCAATTTGATTATCTTGTTGGTTTTGATAATGCTTTTTAAATACTTTATTTATCTGCTTCGCAATTTCTTCAACTGTGAGAACCAGAGAAGGCTTGAGTTTCCGTCAGATTCTTTAGATGCCACTTATTTGGAACGTCTATTCACTGGATTTGTTATTGGTTATGTTGTGTACATATGTATGTTGTTGAAAACCTCGTGTGTTACTGATTAATTGCATGTAAATAACTTCTTAGTTTTGGAGAATGTGTTTATGTAACGATGTGTAAAACGTGTTAGCAAAATGTTCTTTTGTTAGTGGTGTTGTAACAAGTGCCGGCTGTATTGTATGAACTTTGTTCTTCTAAATATTTATTATTCCTCAAACACTTTTACTTCTACTTTTGCGTTTCGACCTTTTAATCTTAACTATCAACTCGTTAAAACAATTTTCATATAATTTTTGTCCTGTTTGTCCAACGAAGAAAAAGCAGTTGTTACTGTGAGTGAAGCTTAATGGTTTTTCTCGCATAATATGCGTAAAATTATCCTTGCTAAAAAAAATTCACGAATACTTTTGTTTCAACTATGCACAATTTTTTTTCGTTAGGTACTTCATTGGACCTGGATAATCACTCGCTTATTTCACCTCTATCAAATACTATATTTCCTTTTTGCAATTTATTTTCTTAGACGATATCTTGGTGTACTTTTAGTTTTTTTCATATGCGTGAATGACAGACTGTTGAACTCCACGTTTACCAATAATTACTTATATATCCCAGAATAACACTTCTCTGCAACACAAATCCAGAGAAACTAACCGAAAATGTTAATGCTAGCCCACTCTGTTTTATACTCGTGCTCTCTTAATGTGCTGAAATTAAGAAAAAATTGTGGAAACCCCCGGGATAAATTGGCTATTAAAACTTAATAACTTTTATCGCTCTTCTCAATATTTCGTATTCTCAATTTGACTACATGTATTGTATGGTTTTGTGCATAAAAAGTGCATATCTGTTTTTTTTGTCCAATCATCAGTGGTAATTACAGAGAATAGACTGTTTGAGAGTGATGAACTAGAAGCAAAACGGCTCGTGAACGTGAAACAGTTCTCTTTTTTTTTATGACACCAACAAGTATGTCTTATCTGTTGCCTTCGTGTCTGTCTGTGACTCCATGAATTCACTGTTATCACTTGCAATGCACTTTAGTCAGTTTAACTTTTCAGCTGCTTCGATGTTTGATAACAACACTAATACTATTTGGAGTAGAATAGTTATATCGTCAATTTTATTATTATAAAAAATCGAGTTTTATGACCCCCTACTTTGTTCTCATCTTAATATTTTATTCATTGCGTTTTGCGAAGATGCTTTTCTTTTTATATTTAGCATTCAATAAATTAGCTATTGTTTGCCTGTATTAAATCTTTGTTTGCTTTGTGTTGCGCAAGAATATTCATAAATTACGCTTTATGGTGTTTGGTTTTCTTTGTATTCGCGAAGATGCTGAACTCTCGATCAATCACGGAAAGTAACATTGAACTATTGCTGTACTGATGAGTTGATTTTTTGCTTACAAATGAAGTCTTTGTTTTTGCGACAATATCATAACCTAATTCTCTTGCGTTCTTATTCAACTCTTTAATCTGGGGTCTCGTGATGCTTGAAAATAAGGTAAAGATTGTGTGAGTATAACTGTTAAGGATTTAAGATTGTTAGTGTAAGTAAACATAAAAGTATGTTTACAATTACAAATCAAAAAGTATGATTATCCATGTGAAAATGACCAAAGCAAGAAGTAGTGCAACAATAGGAAAAAGTTCGGAGTAAAAGAAACAGGAAGGAATTTTTGCTGCTTTTGGGGCTAACTAACGCTACTGAGCTTGAATGTATTGGTAGGCAAACCGATGGAAAAAGGTTGAGAAAATCTAGTTTAGAAATACCGATATTATTATATACATGTAGCTACCCTTGTACTATTTAATTGAGTTGCTTCCTTAAATTGTTCAAATTTTGCAATAAATATTATAGGTTTCAGTCAGGTCAGGATTAATTCAATTATTTTTTGCATTATAACTTGTAATAAACCGATATAAGAAAAGAGTACAGTAGAGTCAGGCTTTTTAAATTGAAAAAATAAGAAAAAAGAGAAAATAGAGAAAATTAATTTGGTTCCGGAACAAAATTTCCCGTTGAAATACCAACTCCCCTGCTTCAAAACGGGTCCTCTGTTTCAGAAATAACTTCACAGCAATTCATGATTATATTTCTATTTGACCAGTATATTCACGATTTATATTATTTACCAATCCACCAGGAGTCCCATTCTCCCTTAGGTAATCAAGTGCACTCTAATATAGTACCTTATTCGGGTTATCTAATTTCTTCTGAAACCCTTCGGGGAAACTGACTTCACGCTAACCTCTTTACACAGTAGACAGTCTAATTTTCATCCTGTCTCCTTCATGTCTCGGACCTACTTGATATCATTGAGTATATTTGTGTCACAAGATAATACTAGCTGCTAGCCTCGACTACAGTTTACTTCTCTGTTTATCTTGGTGGCAAATTGCAACAACAATAATTTTCGTAATTAAAGTTCTTGTTAGACACGCGATGGAAACCTATTTTTGCAGAACCGCTCTAACGCTAATGACGGCTGTTATGTTGTTTTTCCTTATTCTTTCATGGGAATGAAACCGACTTGGGATGAACTTGGCTTAATTTACTTTTTTTTAAAATCTTTATAACTGAATAGGAATGCCTATATAGATATGCTGTTGAGCAGCAGCCAAGTCTATGTGGTTGACAATTTTTTTGAAAATATGTGTAGCTAGTACATGATTTACTTTCTATATATGAATTGCGCAATGAGCTACATTTAGTCACAATAACATTTTATAATTACCTCATTTTAACTTTATCTTTATTTCAGTTATTTTAAGAGGAATTAAGAGTGTGCTCAACGAAAACTAAGAGATTTTGGTCGCGTGCTTTAAATCAAATTGTGTGCATCTATTTTTGCCCACAGACGCAGTTGCATTTAAAATCGAATTCTTTCAATGTGCAGTGCTGCAATTGATGCACCAGGCCTAAATGTTTGATTATGCAGCTCTTTATTTAAAACATGTTCCTCTTTTGTGGTCGTGTTGGATCAGAGTAAAGGTCGCGTCTCGCTAGAAATATTTTTTCCTGCACTTTAACTTCCTCTCTTAGAAGATGTTCATATAAGATACTAACATAATATTATGCTTGTTACGAAGATGGAAAAGTTTAATGAAGCATATTGTAGTTATACTGCTGTCGTTTGCATGAAATTTCTTGTTGTATATACACTAAAGCATATATTAGTAAAGTAAGAACGTGTGTTATGAGTTTGTGTAGTATGAAGTGTGGATGTAAATGTGTAAAGAAGATGTGTAAGGAAAGTGGTAAATGAGGTGGCTTTATTTCTCTTCGACGTCTATCGAAAGGCAGAAGAGAGTCGAAGTATTCATATTCCAAATTGTGATTCAGATGCTTTATGAATTTGCATTACAGCTGGTTGTTATTCAACCTTATTCTTCTTCATGATAATTTTCTTTCTCTATTGAGTATTGAGAATGCGCTCAATTTGGCTACGGCAATGTTTGCTTTTAACCAACCTCCAATTTCGTTTTATTAATTTCTGTTGATAATGTTGGGGTTTATAGAGCCTTTGTGTTTGTTGGATGGAAGAAGGAAGAATAAAGGCAATGAAAAATAAGAGATGTCTTAGCTTATTTATGTCTGCGTTTCGTCATCTTGCAAATAATAAAATCCCGTTGTTGGTTGCTGTTGGGTTGAGATCCTCTTTGCCATCATCATCGTCAGAGACCAAATTAGTTGGCAATGATTATTATGTACATGCTTACAATGTTAACTAATACTACAGCACATCACTTTTTATATTTCTTTTTGGAAGTGTATGTATGCGGATATATATATATAGCACATGTAAGTTCATGCGTGCTAGTTGTGATACTGACACAACTTGCGAGAGACTTGACTGAATCTTTAATCCAGTGCAGCCATTATCGGTGACACAAACAACAGCATCCACAAAAATATTTAAATTTTGGTATGTAATGCAAATCTTTCTGGTTCTTTTACAAAAAAGGATGATCACGGGAGAGAGAGAGAACAAACTAAGGTGACTCGCAACAACGTCAACCTTTGGCTCTATCAGTTGGTAATGAGCGTACAGTATACACTAGCACAAAGGCATATCAGTTGTTATTACATTGAACCACTTCTGACTGTTTGACTGGCTAATGGATCGCTTGTTTTTGCCAAAACTTTTCGCGTTTCTTTCCGATGTGATCCTTTTTAAATTGGAACAATGATTCCTACGCCAATAATACGAGAGCCCACTAGAAGTGTCAGTAGAGGAGCTTGTACTGCAGCATTTATTGTGAAAGTCAAGTATTCATGTGAACTCGAAGCTATGAGAGTCACACTTTTAGTTCACGTATATATGCTTGCATGAAAGAGTATTACAATGCAACATTTTTTGCTTTCACAATCATCTATCTTAACTTGAGAAGCAGTAGGAGTAGAACACAAAGTGATTGATCCAAGAGCACATTGCTAAATGTTAATGCAGGTCCTGGACATTATGTACCACTGCTTGCAATTATCACCTCGGAAAGAATAGGTAATTGAACTGAAGCACTGTATGTAACAAGAAAGAAGATTGGATTGTGTCATACAGTCATCATTGTATATATTTGGAAATTTTTACTGCAAAAACTGTAAGACGAACTCATTATCCAGTAACAATTACTCACTACACATGAATGGGGATTGAAATGCAGTACTCTGTGCAAGCACTACTGTTCTTGGGTGTATTGTGAATGATATGCAGCTCAATGGCAAAAGAACAATAACACAATTGGACTACCTATTTTAAAGTAAAATAGTTTCTCTTTCAAAGCTACCTCACACAGATATTACGAATTCTGTATGATTATTGTCTTTGATATCCGTTTTTCCCACAAGTAAACGGTGAATGAAAGGCGACAATTGATGGGATGTTAATGCTATGTATGATTGGGATTGTGGGCTGAAACCAATGTTTCCATTTCATTTCAGAATCCTTTCTTTGGCCCGCTGATACCAGGCTGGCTCTGGTTTCAAGAACCACACGTACAATCATATAAAAAGCTGAAAACTTTTCCCTACAAAAAGCCATGAAAGTGGGAGAAGAAGATGTGTTGCATTAGACGAGCACGATATTATGTACGTGCAAAAATAAGGTAGACAGCATGAGTAGCAGCAGTGCATACGAACATTGACCAATTCTACTATCTTGAAGTCTCTTTGAATTGTGGATGCGGGTAACGTGTAGTATTGTGTGCTCCTATATGTCACTAGTCGCTAGCACTAGAATACACGCATGCGGATGTGAGACCAATACTGCAACGTTTTTGTGGCATTGGTACGAGGAAACACAGAGAACAGCAGATGATGCAGTGGTGGTGGAAGCATTGATGATGATGGTTTGCATATAGGGTTTGAAGTAGCAATAGCAAATTGCGAATGCGGAGAGAAAAATGCCAAGATATGAAAAGGCTTTCACTTTGCCATTTGGGGAGACTCTTTGTGTATATAAAAGTAATATGCAATACATACATACTCATACTGACTTCTGTTGGCTCTTAAATTCTATCGTGTATGAGTGTGAACATGGGTAGAAGCATATACATGGTAATTTTTATTCCATAACTAAACCTTCGCATGACACAAAACACAAGAACCCGGTTTCAAATACGCTTTTCCATTTTCCTCTCAAAGGGAAAGCCTCTATTGGGTCTATAGACTTTTACATGCAAAATGCAACCCATTCTTGCAAAGCAGATCTCGATTTCAACTAGAGACTTTAGAACACAAGTGCTGCATAATGACAACAGAAATCTTCATCATCATATGTGCTAGTGCTAGAGTTTTTCTCTCCTTTTTTCGTATTCCCCATCGGTTCATTCATATATAGTCTGCAGGAGAAGAGCAATATTGTGTGGCTTTTATCCGTGAAGTCAGGCTTACGTAAACACGTTATTATTGCTATATCGTATGCTTTTCTCGTTTCGCCTTAGTTCTCCAACCAGAATACGATGAGGAGACATTGATACTGCTAAAAGCCTTTCTTCTTTTGACACTCTTCGGTTTTACATTTTTTGTAATTTTGGAAGAGAGTATAAAATTTCACGGAAAATGACATCAAATAAAGGAAAGTATACTTTTAAACTATGAACGAGCATATATTTACTTATAATTTATACTTCGATTCCAGAAGACAAAAGATACACAAATGTTGCGGGTGATGGTAGAACATAAATTCTAAATACATATAATCATGAAAAAGGACATTTCTTTCAGTTGCTCAGAATCTTCAGCTTTATTTGATGGCCCGGACCTGATGACGAACGCGGTTGCGCAGCGGCGACAATAATATAATGAATGATACGAAATGGTTGGGGCATGTATGAGTCATTATTTGAATATTTTAAGTATATAATGCACAAGTCAGAATTGCTTGTTTACCTATGGCAAATCACAAGATGTGATATAAGTCAAAGCGTTCTCTTGAACAAGCTTCCTTTCAATATTTTATGAGGAGACAGAGAGCATTATCCAACTCCTGTTATCAGCATCAATCTAACCCAGGTTGCCAAAAATATGCGTTGTTACTATGCGGGAAGTGGTATTTCTTTATGCATTCTCGAAGGAATAAAATTACACACACTCTGATGGAACGAAAATCCAAGTTTTTTGTTACGTGCACAAAATCTCATTTGCATGGATTGTATAAATACATCACTGTAATGTTCAAAAGATATAATAAAAAAGCCAGTGAGTGAACCCTGTATCACTTACCTACGTGCAAATCTCATTGTACCCCACAAATATCAAGATTCCAAAAACACATCAATACCTTATCAAACAATGTTCGCTAGTTGCAGACCATTATGGAATATCGGAATATATAACAAAATCGAAATGTTGGAATGACGAAGGTACGAGTATTCGCTCTTGATCATGTAATGATTCGATTTTTGCATGGTAAATGCCGACAAAGAGGAAGAGAACCTGGAGTATTGTCAAATGTTAGACTTGTCCTAGTCCCTCCCTAATACTTTCCCATTTATGTTGCCATTACAGCTATTAGCAGACAAAGAGAATGTTCTTGGTGTGGATGATGACGATTCGTTTCTAACCTATCCATCGTGCATCCGCGTATTGCCAGACTATCATCATAAATTTTTATAAGGCTTTCTCAAACTACACACCGCATCACCGTTCCAAACAAATCATTCCAAGTTCCAAACAGTCAGCCGTTCGTTTCTTCACAGCATCACTCTCGCATGCACTGTGTCTGTAACTGCTAAAGAAATAATATATTCCGTAACACGTCCGCCCCTATTGTTTCAACGTATACAAGTTTCCTTTAGAGCAGAAATTAAATGGAGTGGAACTACATGTTCAATGTCAGACAAAGCGTAGTTCTATTCAGCCGTCAGATCCAGAATACTACAACTACGACCGGTGAAGCAAATTACCACTGAATTGAATGTCTGCTGCCACACCACACTTGCTAACAATACAAAACAAATCAAATATTCAAACCATTATGCCAGCAAATGCCCGTCTCAATCAAAGAGAATTTCAGCACAAATTTTTCTTCATTTTTATATTCCTCGTGCCTTTTTGAAGCTGCAGCTTGTGTAAGTTGCAAACAGCAGAGTAGCATGCACTAACCTTCATGATGATGCAGTATTTTCATATAATATGCTTGTCTGAGTCGTGTGAGCAAACCCATTATAGAATAATGAGCTTGGCAAATATGCTGATCACCAGTTCCTTTAACAATAAAACATTATAGCATCAAAAGCAGCCTTGTACTTGAAATGCCAATTTTTGTCAAATGCAATTTTACGCAATATAGTTATTCGCCAAAGTCACATAAGTTTCCTATGTAGTATGGAGGCATAGAGAGTAAAAATATTTTATTATATATTCGACTTTCACTTGTCTTTCATGGCCATCAACATCAATGTTTATTGTGAAGCACGTAGCAATACCGTATCCCATCCGGCTTAAGGAACCCACAGCACGTAAAATCGCTACCTGCTTCACATCTGCTGTTACATAAGGGTGTAGGGAGATAAAAATTAGTAATCCAATTCTCCTGCTTTCCATTCTCTTCCAAGTAGAATGCTTCTGGCGTAACTGCGAAAATTGATCAAAGAGCAGAGCTCTTAAGTCTTCCTGGAAAAAGGATTGTATGAAGTCTGATCATGAAGTTTATTTGATTTCAACACACATACTTTAGCGTTCCTTGACTTTATAACTACTGTACATGTACTTATGTAATATTGGTAGAGTTTTAAACACTTTTGCCGATCATAAGTTAGTGAGCAGAAAATGGTGGATTGGGTGGGTTTAAATACGAATGCAAAGCTTGTGTCACATCTATATTCAAGTACAAAATTTCGCTTCCTAAATGTGTCAACCTCATCCAAGCATAATAATATGATAAATTGACATTCGTAGTACAACTTCATTAAAGTTAGTAGTTCGATAAATTTTGTTATTGTCAATTGTGTATGGTATTATAGCTTCGCGTAGACGAATATATAAAAGGATAAGGAATTTTGAGTCTTCTGTTAGTGTAAATTTTATAAAGACAGTAACAATTAGAAAGCCGGAATTGATACAAGAATGAATGGGTTGTCGGTTGTTTATTATTAATTTTTAGTGGCATTCTGTATCGACTCTCAAAATATTATTCTCCCTCAGGGTACCTAACGAAAATGATTTACAACTCGTTAGTATGCCGTAAGTTTGAATATTTATGCAATTTTTATATAATTTATTTCACAACTTCAGTCGAAACTGCGCCATTTGATTTTCCCATACATTGATGCATATATATTGCATACTTATCATTGCTAACGATCCATGATAAACTTTAGAGCATGTCATATGATAGTCTCCTTTGTGATATGTATTATGTATTTCAAATGTATGCATGCACCGAAAGTTCTTCTAAATGTTTCACCAGGCATCAGTAGATAATAATAAATTACATGCTCGAAGAAAGTTGCAATAAAAAGTTTGTTTGCTCTCTGTAACTTACAAATCCGCTAAGCTACTACTGTAGAGAAAGCATGAGAGATGAACTCGACTGTGTTGGAATCGTATCCAGAAAGAGAGTGAGAGATTTCCAGGAGTAATGAGAAAGAACACCTGTGCTTTCTTTTGATTTTTGGGCCACAGAGAGCTTTTGAGAAAATTCAATTGACTAACATTTTCTTTGGCTAAAAAGCATCTTTCATCAACATGAGTTTTTTATATACTTTTGTCGAAATAATTTATTTATAATCTACAAGTTCATTAACGATACTACAACACGCTCAATTTCTCATCACAATATTAATGGTTTTCCAGAGAAAAATTCTACGAAACTTGAGTTGTTTCCCATATTCGCAAATGAAAACTTACTGAATCGTGCAGTGGAAAAGTTTGTTGGTAAAAACACAAAAATATTACATCAAGAGTTTAATCAGAATTCGTTTTCGTAGACAATTCTAAACGCTCAGAAATAAATGGAATCAATTTATTTATCGTATAATTTAGCGAATCTCTTATAACGTTTCGTTTGCTAAGATCTGAACGAATTCCTTTTGGACTTCTCAGAACTCATTTTCTTGGTAGTTCGCTCGTTATAGATGACGCTTCAAGGTTCTATAAGGCAAAGATATTTTATGAAATGACCAAGAAATTTACTTTCCCATGAGAGAAAACACGCAAAATTTATGAGACAAGGTTCTCTCTTCAACTGTTATATTTTCTCCGTTTAGTAATACATGCATACCACAATGGGTGCATATACAACTTTTTTAATACTATATTTTAAACAGTGTTTTGCACTAACTTTGTCATGTTAAGCTCCAACAAACACGGAACACATAATAAAAATAAATTTAGCGCTTAATATGTTTTGGAGTAAGAGATAAGAGAGGAAATAAACCTGGAGATAAATAGAAGAGTTTTTTTCATAAATGACTTTTTTATTCTATTCAAGGCTAAACGTCCACGCCATTTTTGCCTGCATCTTGAAGTGCTTTTTGCCCCAGAAGCAATCTTTACTTCCATTTACACAATCTGAAAAGTAATTATGGTTGTGGGGAAAGAAGAAGAAAACCCAGATAAATCGTGCAAATTGCTTGGTATATGTGTATATAGAGGTGTGTTTGAAAATAATGGTTTACTTTTTTTTCAAGAGGAAAAGTTGCACCGTTAAAGGAAGTAATGGGCACCACCTTCCCACATATAGACTTCACTGCAGACAGGCGATGTATGAACTTTTACCGTTTGTGGAATAAGATATATCTTCAGATCTCCGTGTCTTGTCTATTTGGAAGATGTTGCATGATGATGGTGATAATAATATGTTTTCTTGTTTGCTTTGTTTTGTGCCAAACGAATAGAATCCAAGTCAGCATGGGTTTTGTGCAAAGTTTAAATAGCAAAATCCAATGTTAGCACTTACTCTAGATTCTGCACACGATTCAGCAGTATTTTAATGAAAAAATATATCCTACAAGCATCTTGAAGGTAAAAACCGATATTTAAGAATGAGTAAAATAATATTATAATGGAGGCATAGAAATCCTATCTACTTTTGAACCTTCGGTGACTACTGTGGGAGTTGCACATCACAAATCTAGACGTTTTATTCCCGCTTCTCTTACCCCTTCCCGTGGAAAATAAGATGATTTTTCCTTTTAAAACATTTACACGATGATCAAAGGGCTTCCCAATGGAGTTGTGAATAGATACTCTAAGACGAATGTACAGTGAGACTTGACCTCTGCTTTCACCTACTCAAAAAAATGATAGGGGGCTATCAAAAACGCATCAACATATCATTGTACCTCTTTCATGTGTCTACTTTTGCTGATGCTGCAATTTTATACTTGTCAATAATACACTTCGTTTTTTTGAAAGTTTAGTTTATGTATGTGTTATGAGTAGTTGTGCAATAACCGTTACGAACGAATTCCTGTCCTAGTTTCGATTTGATTGGAATTTATACCATCGCGTCATCGAAAAGACTTAAAAGGTAACGTATATTATTGTACTCAAAGGGAAGTACAAATGTGACTGGACTGAATTCACTTTGCCTACATAGTGGTAGAGCGTTTGACATGCATGCAACATTTTTATTTCAACCTTGAAGATAGCACTTTACTCACCAGCAAGCACTCATAAAACAGACAAAGTGACTATAGCATCAGAGTAGGATTAGAAACAGCAGCCTTGACATCTTCATCATACTTTATGCATGAAACCGATATGTACGAGCATGAAAATGGTTTACTTTCACTTTATATATTAGGACGATGTAAACATTCCAGCAAGTTTTTAAACTTCCAACAAAAACCTATTATCTCTGTTCAATATACAAGTTTTTCCACTCTATTTACTGAATTTAATGTTAATAATATCACAAAGTTCCAGCTTTCACGTCGTGTCAAATACTGAGCAGTCAAATTTTGATGCTGAGTTGAGTTGAAAAATTTATCTTTATTTAGATTCCAACCTGACTCATGAGCTCATGCATACTATAGCTCCAGAGAATGCAAACTTTGTCTTGTTGATCGCAGACTCACTGCAAAATAATAATGTGTTTATAAAGAGAGAAGTGGATCGCAGAGGCAAGAGTTTTAGCTGAGTACTTGTACTCTAATATTTTTTGCAAGTAAATCATAATAAGTGCACTATGCCATTTTCCTACACGGAAAAAAGAATTCCAAAATGACCTTGACAAACGAAAAGGAAGTAAACGCGATTGCTGTAGCTGGTAACTTTCCAGAATGGCTTTTACATACAAAAACCGGCTCAATAAATTCGATATGAACAGGCTAGCTCAGAGGGGTTATGAAAATTTCCCTGATATGGGTTTGTATACTCATTCAGCTGAAATAGGAAATTAAACAATGTACGATGCTTGGTGGTTTATGAACGTGTTTCTGTAGGCACTTGAAATACTAAAGAGGCATATTTACCTGTCTAAAAATGACTACTTTTGCAAACATGAACATTCAATATGTGAACAACGTATTATGTGAATGTGAAGAACAAGAGCGTGTGCTACATATACTTGAGATGAATCGTGGTGGTACCAGCACCATTTCAGATTAAATGCTCATTAGATGTTAGATAAAGATATTTATTAAAGATTAGTAGTTTATAATACTTTATGCCATGAGTTTGTCTAAAATTAATTATAGTAGCTTTTACAATGCCCCAACTTCCCAACTGAATTGATTGCTGAGCATTAACATAAAATTAAGTTTTCCTATTTGTTACAGTGGACTGATTTGAACAACAAGCAAATTATAAAAAATTTTGGATTGCTTGGGTGTCTATTCTTCTAAATATTTCAATAAAATTAACGACTTACGATTACGATGCTGTGAGCGTTTAAAATTAATTTAAGTAAATTCATTAAAAAATGTATTCATCTCGATTTTTGAGTTGTTCATGACGTTACTTCGGAGAAATCCGGACTCCTTTTTATGATGCTATGAATCCTATTCGATTCATCGATTCTCCATCCATTATGTTTAAATGGAAGTTTTGCCGATTTTGGAGGAAAATGAGCTTTATTACGTCAATAAGCTTTTGAGTCCTTTGTATTTTTCTCTCTTGGTTTTACTATACATATGGACATATAGATACTAAAACGTTTAAAATTATGTATAAAATTTTCATACTTCAAAATTGAAACCTTTTTTTATACAAAGAAAGGAATAAACAGTTGGTTGGAGTTTATTGATACATACTGGAAAAAATCTTGGAAGATATCTACTATCGACTTATTTACACCATCACGTTTTACTATGAATTTTGTCTGAAAGTCCCGGCAAGTGAACGGTGAACCTCTGCTAATTAAGGTATCAGTTTTTGAATGCATACACACTTCTCTTTGAAAAATCAGATGCCCAAAATAGTACTATTGTGTTTCAATAGATTTCAGCATTTATATTCTGTTTAATTATGTACCTTCTTTATAGAACACAAGAGTGTACAAAGTCTCCAGCTCATAAAAATCATTTGTTAATCGTTAAAAGACAAGAGGAGGAAAGACATTTTGGTTTTGTCTTGCTTTTATGCAATTCATTCGGTACCCTTTAATACACTATACACACTTAGCTTTTGGCTTTCACCCAAAGAGGCTGAAGAGCTCTGTGTGTGGGCTTTCTTAGCCATCTCCAGCATCAAGGAAGAACGGAGAGATATGTAGAAACTTTCTTCTTTGTTCAATGAATGCATTGGCCCTCCCCTTATTCTATATTCTCCGATGTATGTGAACAAGTACATAGGTACCCAAGTAATGCTACATAGAGATGAAAGCAACTCCCTTTTAGTGGATAAATAAAGCTTGAATTTAATAAGAAACACCCTGACTTACATTTTCAAAGTAGTTTATAGCCCCTACCGATTTAATGCAGAAACATGAAACATAGGTTTTCACACAAGGATTAACTAAGGCCAAAAAAAGACAGTCCTTTTCGAAGATAAAGATGCACAGGAAACAAATCCATGATACCGTGTCCAATAAATAATGGAAGAAAAGAGGGTATAGAAGTTACCACATTACTTTCTTGATATACTAAAATGTTAACACGATACAGTTGTGCAAACGCAAAATTCCTACAACAAATGAAAATTAAAGCGAAATGGAAGAGGAAAGGATGAATAAATACCACAAGAGTAGCAGTTAGAGGAAGACTGGTAAGGCTGAAGTAAGGAGGCGATTTCCGACCCACTTCCGCTGCAAGTTATGTATTTCCCGTCCCTTTGGAATAAGCACTAATGTATAACGTACAAAGATCAACTTAAACCGCAGTTGCAGTAATCCTTGTTTTTAAATTTGTACATATCAAGTATAAAACCATATTTTTTAGAAATAAAAGCTTAGATAATGTTCTTAGATAATTTTCGATACGTAAACAGATTATGAAAATATGATTATGGAAGATTGGTGTATCATATGAGTCAAGGATGCTTTGTTTTTTTATGCGCGTAGTCCCAAAGCCTAAAGCTGTAAAAACTAGAATTTAAAAGGTAGTTTTGTTGTACTAATGCATTTTCACGTTTATTTATATTCAAAGCTGTAGAGCCAATGGCAAATTACGACACACATTATTACATTATGTCCTGGAATTCTGTCCCGATGGAAAGCGCTTTGCTCAACAGTATATTATTTTTGTCCTTGTGTCTTTGTATTATGGATTATGATTATAAAGCAAATACAAAGTA
>JAQIXW010001926.1:0-17216 GCA_034700685.1 Willowsia buskii | reverse complement strand
GGTGATTAAGTGATTAACTTAATCACTAATCCCGGATTAAGTATTGGTGATTCTAATCCGTGATTACCCAAGCCTGCTGGTTTACAAACTAACCGAATCACATTATGTAATTAATCTTACCGTTCGGTCGGTTATGTTTACGAGATGCTAACAGCAAATATCTGAGAAAACGTTAAAAAAATGTATCATATATTTGCATTTTTCTCAATGTTTGATTTGATATATATAAAAACTATTGATAACCATATCATTGATTTATCTCTATTTTCAAGTCAAACTATATTAGGTTCAGTCAAGTCATTCCGTATATCCATATTAATAAGAGTGCTATCAAGCTTGGCGCGCGCGGTCATCACTCCTGAAGGTCAAATAATGTGTACAATGTCATCAAAAATCATCGTCACAAAGTTCCCGATTATGACTACTGTGGTGGATTTAAATCAATCAAAATTACTTTCTCGGATTAGGCATGCATTAAATCATTGGACAAATGCAATTTAGTTTGAATACTTCGACTCATTCATTAATTAAAATCGATTTAAAAGTCAGCATTATTCAGTTTCTGCTGACTGGAGTGAACCATGCAATGCATAATAAATGGTCAGCCACAAATGTTCTCTGGCGATGAGGCTGCGTATGGTAGTGCAATGCTGAGGGCTGGGAATGCTTTCATAGCAAATTTGCTATGCCACAATTTTGTCATTAAGTCAGATGTTGAAAGTAAAAGGCTAAATGGGGTAAATCAAGTAAGATGTTGAAAGTAAAGGGTTAAATGGGCAAAATCAAATCAGATGCGAAAGAAAAGGGTTAAATGTGGAAAATCAAGTAAGATGTTGAAAGTAAAGGGTTAAATGGGCAAAATCAAATCAGATGCGAAAGAAAAGGGTTGAATGAGGAAAATCAAGTCAAATGTTGAAAGTAAAGGGTTAAATGGGGAAAATCAAGTCAGATGCAAAAGTAAAGGATTAAATAGGGAAAATCAAGTCAGATGCCAAAGTAGAGAATTAAATAGGGAAAATCAAGTCATATGCCAAAGTAAAGGGCTAAATGGGGAAAATCAAGTCAGATGTCAAAGTAAAGGGCTAAATAGTGAAAATCAAGTCAGATATGAAAGTAAATGATTAAATAGCTAAAATCAAGTCAAATGTTGAAAGTAAAGGGTTAAATGGGGAAAATCAAGTCAGATGATGAAAGTAAAGGAGTAAATAGGGAAAATCAAGTCAGATGTTGAAAGTAAAGGGCTAAATGGGGAAAATCAAGTCAGATGCAAAAGTAAAGGGTTAAATGGGGAAAATCAAGTCAGATGCAAAAGTAGAGGATGAAATAGTAAAAATCAAGTCAGATGCAAAAGTAAAGGGTTAAATAGGGAAAATCAAGTCAGATGCCAAAGTAATGGGCTAAATAGGGAAAATCAAGTCAGATATGAAAGTAAATGGTTAAATAGCTAAAATCAAGTCTGAACCATATTTAAGTGGGAAAATTCTTTCCTACAGTGATCCTATGTAAAAATTTATTTATTGAAGGAGTGATGAACAGTAATGCAGTCATTGACCAAATGGAAAACCACAAGTCCTGGGACTTGATAAATAATTTTTGTAATTAGTGATTAGAGAACCCTTCAGTTTATAGCTTGGGGTAGTTTTGTGGGGTCCGTCGAAGTTACCGGGCTTTCACTAGTACATATATAACAACCTTATTGTCAATTTTCTTATTTTCTCTTTCATAAGTTTAATGGAAAATTCGATTTTCAGTTGCTTAGAATTGTTGGTTTATTAAACAAATGCAAAATCATGATAACGCATGTTATAACTTTACTACAACTAATGACTGTTTACTCTTTACAGGTTCCAAAAATTATTTTATAAAATCGAAAATGGAGTCCTGGCAAAAGGATCATATAAACAAGCACCTACCAACTTTGCTTGAGAATATTACTTTCAATCCCATGCTAGCCGCAAGATTGATATCAGTGGGTGCTATTGGGATGGCTGATAAGGAACAAATAGTAAGTAATATGAGCTTATTTCATGTTATACTTTCTTGTAGGTTAGTGGCACTCGATATTAACAGTATTTTGATGTTCCAGGAATCCAAAGCCACAAATTGTGACAAGTCATTCAGGATTATTGAGATAATGAAAACGCGAGATAATGGTTATCATGGTCTAACAAATGCATTGTACTACTGTAAACAAAGTGGTGCGGCAAAAATTCTTCTGCGGGGTTATCTCGAAAATGACATCAAATATCCGCTTAAAGCATGCGATATCAAATTTGATTACAATAGAATTATGTCAACTGAAATCAACATTAACGGTTTGGTCGTGCCTTTGAAAAACGCCTTTCCCAATTTGGTTGAAACTGATCTCAAAGAAATAATTGAAGATGGTCCACAGCAGCTAGACCTAATTGATGCATTCTTGTTTGGTCAAAACGAGCCACTAAAGTTTATCAAAAATACGATACCCCAACCTCCAAAATTCTATATCGAGCGGTCGATTTCCAACAGGCTAGAGCTCAATCCTGAGATATTCAAATCGAAATGCTCTGACATTTTTGTGTTCAAAGATATGGAGCGATATGAACTCAGTCGATTTGCAAATAGAAACCCAACTTCTAGATCGACAGATCAAATTCAAATGCTTAACTCACGCTTCATACTTCTTGACTGTTATGAGGACTGGACAGAGCTAAAACAAATATCTAAACATCCCATACACCTCATAACAAATGAAAGAGCAATGGAACCAGACGAAATTGTAATGATTCTGGAAGACACAAGTGGGGAATCTGAACTAATCTGGAAGTTTGTAAGTAAACCAACCGAAGACAAAAGAGCTTATATGTCCGAGGACGAATTTTGTGAAAATACAATGAAAACCAACTCGACCACGGGAATGTGTATTTGTGATACACCAGGAATGGGGAAAACATTTCTTCTTGAAAGCATTGCAAGAAAAGTCGCAAGTTCTACCAATACGCAATTAGTTGCTTATTTTCCTCTCGTAGAACTCATTCAAAAATTGAGCAATTTCACTTTGCCTTGGACTCACGATTTAGCTTTAAACGTGGTTCTTGATCAAATATGTGAGAACAGTTTCTCAAAAGCGATTTTATGGAAAGTAATTAAACGTAGTTTGAAGCGATTGGACCTATTTTTTGATGGGCTCGATGAAATACCAGCAGAACAACTCGAGCAAGCAACATCGTTTTTGAAATGTGTGATGTCGAACGACGCCAACATTAAAATTTACGTCACATCAAGGCCGCATCTTCGTCGAGAACTGGAACTAACATTGGGCGTGATTTCATATGACATACTTCCGTTCACCGAAGATAATCAGATCGGCTTTTTAGTAAACTCTTGGGACCGCAATATTTCAAAAGCTGTGAAATCAAAACTGTGCGATGTGGCTACTAAGATACTTCAGCACTTCCGCAAACAAATTAATCGAAAGGAATGTGATATGTTCGGAGTCCCCTTGCTCTGCTTTATTTTGGCCGAAGTTTACAGGAGAGAAGCAATCCTGTTTTCAGATTCTAAGAGAAAAGTGGAGAATTTGATTATTCATGAAACTTCAGTATATGAATTATACAAACAATTTTTTAATTTGCGCTTCAATTCAAACATGAAAAGTTTTGGGTTAGTAAACAAGGATCATCAAACTCCTGATAATGAATTGGTACAACCTAACAATCGCGTCTGTGAATCTTCTGAACCAAATTTAAAGAAACAAAAAACATCTGTTGACCAAGAGTCGCCACAGAACGAAGCTAAAGAAGAACATCAATCTATAGAAATCCAAAAAATCAAGAAATACCATGTATGGCAAGCATTGAGTTTGCTATTTCCCAAAATCGCTGAAAAGTGTACAGAAAATTTTCGTTTAGACATTCCAGAAAATGTGGTCTTTTCAGTTGGTATTTTAGAACAGACCCAGCAAGAAAACAGTGTTGTGACAAGATTTGTACATCGCACCTTTGCGGAGTTTCTTGCCGCAAAGTTTTTTACAGACATTTTCCTAGGAAGACAGGAACTTAACTCAAATTGCCACGATTTTGTTGAAGAAAGTGTGAAAACCGTACTAGCTACATACGATTGTCCCAAAAATATACGTTATGGATTTAATTGGAGTGGCTAATATGGTGCTGTGGTTATACCGCCAGATCATAAAGTACAAACCTTTGACTTTCTCCAGTCTGAGATTGTTTCTTTTATAAACATGCAGTTAGGTGACATACCTAAGGAAGAAATTTCGATACATCCGCTTGTGCAAAATTGCATTCAAGACGAAATTCTCGATTCTACAAGTTTTGAAATTTTGTGTGCATCCGCCTACAAAAATCACTTTAATTTCTTCCGGTTTCTCAGAAACATGCTTTCAAACTCGTCACGAAATTTGTTACAAAAGTTAAGGCGCCATGTACTTTGCAATAAATCTTGGATGAAGTATCATTGGGTTCAGCCATCTTCCCAACTTCTCTACTTGTCATCTCAACATTCCGTTGAGTGGTGTATTGAGTTCTTAGAACTATTTCGCGAATGTTTCCAGTATAATTCCGGACTAGCTGCTACTCTTGACAAACCTCCAAATTTCCACATTCCACTGCACAGAGCTGTCGAGTTAGGTAACTACGAAGTAGTTGAGTATCTTGTGGAGAGAGAAAGTGTTTCCGTGGAAGGTCGTCAACTTCTCTTTTATTGCATGCACAACAGTTACGGTGAAAGTGTAGAAATGATAAGGAAAAGAATGGAAGTGCTGAAGTTTTTACTAAGTAAGAGCCAATCACTCCTTACAGAAGTGGCTTATCGAGAAGATAAATACAAACATGCAAGCCCATTGATTGCTGGACACATTCATCTTGACTTACTAAAATATTTAGTGAATATTGGAGCACATTTAGAGGCAATATGTTATGTACCCCAACAATACACATTTATACATCAAGCATGTAGGTATATGGAACCGACCGATTTTGACGAATTAATTAGATTCCTTATTGAAGACTGCAAAGCAGGATATCTCTTTCCAGAATTTGATTTACTAAACCATATTCTTGGAGAATACATAAATTTCCCGTTTCAAACTCTTGTAAGGATTTTAAAGATCCCTGGGATCAAACTTAACGACGTAGATTTTTATGGCTATAACACGTTGCTCTCCGCTGTTTGGAGGGACCAATCATTTGAAATTGTACATGAGTTAGTAAAACGTGGAGCTCGTTACTATGACAAAAATGAGGGCGAGAGGAGCGCCCTTCATATGGCGGCATATAGAGGAAACGTAAGAATGACTGAATATTTCTTGTCTTTGGGCCTGCCTCTAGATGAACGTGATGACGAGGGAAACACGCCATTTTTAGAAGCGTATGTGAATTTAGAATTGATAAAATATTTGGTGGACAAGGGCTCCGATATTCGCGACACTAACAAAAATTGTGAGAACATAGCTCACAAACAGACTATGGTTTGGGGTCAGGTGATACCGAAGATTATTGAGTAAATTCTTTAAATTTTGTTAAGCGGCAAAGTACCTGAAAAAAAGCCTGACTTATACCTTTTTTCTAATGCATGTTCCATTCACACATAATATAGTATGCACCTTCACTCGTACCTGCATAATATGAATGAACACTTTGCATACATGATCTTCTCTGTTTTTTTTCAGGTACTTTGCCGCTCAACCAATTTCAGTTTTACCCTGCCTTTAGAAAAGCTGTGCTCACAAAGCTGCACAGTGGATGCGGTCAGCGGATGACTTTCATGACTTGGTCGTTTTAATTTCAAAGTCACGGAATGCTTCTGAGATTTTCTCAGAAATTTCAAATGATGAATGCTACAATGCAACACCACTTTATATAAGACTTTACCAAGGTCGTTTTCAGCTACATAGTAAAACTTTAAGTTTGATGCTGGAATACTGCCCTGTTGTAAATGGTAATCTGTTGGAGAGCTCTAACAAAAGTTTGCTGCATGCAGCAATCCTGGGGGAAAAACCTGTATCAATTGTTAAGGAGTTGGTGGAATTTGGAGTAAATATCAATCTGAAAAACAAAGCAAATGAAACTACTTTGGATTTGGCTGTGCGAATGAGAGACAAAGAAACAATACAATACATTCAGGGAATAATTAAGAATAGGAACGAAGAACATTGTAAAAGTTCAGAATAATCATATTGATAACTTGTAACAAAACTTAAAAATCAGTATTGTGATTTAATTATTCAAGTATTCTTATTGAATTAATATTGGCTATAGTATGTATATCTGTAGATCTGTAATATATGTATCCAAGTTACTTAGTATATGTTTCTGTAAAAGAACTATTACAAACGAACTTATGATTATTAGCGAATAATGAAGAATTCAAATAATTTGTGAAAATTAAATAACTATGAGGAAACACAGGTATTTACTTTCAAAAAAATATTTATTACATACATATATAATCATAAATATTCCAGGATCATAGTAGACCTGAAGGTAAATATCAATTGACATATGGTAACATTTGCACACGAGTTTTACCATGCGACAAAAACATTTCCATCACAAAAACACTTGCACATATTGTTAATGCAATTCCCCACAAAACAAATATTTTCAAAATCTTCCCCTCAATTTGCAAAGACTCAATACTCTTATCACTTTCAGAAGATATATCATCATTAAGCAAAATCTTTGTCCTACTCTGAAATCTCACCCGATCTTGCACTCTTTTCGAAATAGAAAGACCTTCATATTCTTTCATCCACACATAATAAATCCCGGAATCCCACAATTTCTGCAGCACTCTAGACGGCTCATCCGCCCTTGGCGGAATAATTCCAAAGAAAGATGTTCGACTGTCATACCAAATATTTTTACCCACATAACATTTCCTTCCTTTCCGAATCTCCTTCTTTTTCAACTTTAATTGCTTTCTTTGCTGTAAAATCAAATCTTTAGCGGCCACTGCCATATTGAAAACCGTTGTCCATAAAAACACCACAGCCGTTTTTTCACCGAATGCTAAACGTTGTAAAAATGCAGATTCGTTGTGAACTTCCGCACTATTTGTCATTTTTATAAGAGGTGTATAATTTGCAGCTAAAGCAAGACTTTTCACAAATTCCAGTGAGCCCTGGCTGTAATACACAAGTTTGTAGCGCTTTTCCCACAGAATTGAAATATCGTCAAGAATATGTTCCTCTGGCGGGAGAATAATTAAAGTACTTATAATTCCGGTGTAATAAGTTGTAATAATGATGCTCACAAACATCCATAGCACAAATATTGGTGAATATCTTAAACGCCTTTGTTCTCCACTTAACCCAGTAACCGAAGAAAGTAAAGCAGAAAATACGGGTAACATTGAGAGAAATGGAATATTTTTTGAAGATTTGCTAAGAAATATGCTAACGGCGATAAACGAAGTTATGATTAGTATCCATGTCCAATAATCAAATGATATGGAGAATATTTTGAACGACCAAAAAGAATCCTGAAGCTCTAAGGGAATATCACAGTATGCGAAATTAAAGCGGTATGTGAATCTTGTAATAAATTTGGGAAATTCCAAAATATTTTGAATGTTTGATTTTGTGAAGTAAAGTTCTGAATAGTACTGAGGGGTCTTGATGTCAGTGTCAATTGTGTCCAGTAAAGGCATCAAAGTGGGGAAGTCACTTGTACCGGAAGTTATATGAGAGTTGCTAGATTTAACGACCAGACTGGCATTAAGAGCTTTAGCAATTTCACCACAGATTATAAAAATCGGATATGCTCGACTTGGCCAATGGTGGTAATTTCGAAGTTGGGAATAATTTTGTAAAGCAAAGTCAATTAGGGCTTGATTATGGTAAAAATCAAGATAATACAAGATTTTAATACTGCTTCCAACGAGCATTTCTGCTAGTTTTTCAGTGTCCGACTGACTTCTGCAAATAATTAAGAAGCCAATGGGGAAATTTAAAAATGCTTTTTTTGTGCTGTTAAATGAAAGTATGGGTCGTACACGTGATCAGACGAAAAGTTAAGCTTTAAGTTCAATACAAAATAATATTTTAGGCAAAGGAACGCCGAAAAAATTAGCGGTTTAAGTGCTTCTAAATTATTCAGAACGGTGGTAGCATGATGGTAGAACGCCTACTTAAAAGCTTAGCAAGCAATATTAACTGAGAGCCGCAAATGTTTATCTTGATTTCGCATAAACTTGAAGAGATAAAATCAGTTTACTGCTTTTAATTGTGGCTGTTTATTATACAAAAGAATATCTTACAAATAATAAATGCATGTAATTTTCTACTGGTCTTTGCCAACAGAAAACCTTGAACTTTAAAAACCTGTTTCACAACACAACCCAACATTTCCAGCAAACAATAGCATTAAATGTATGAGATAGGAATGCTAAACTATCAATTATTTCCCAGTGAAAATTTAGTAGGGAGAAAGTCTTAAATAAATATACTGCTATAAGTAGGTAACAATTAACACACATCTTCGTCTGGCAGTTTTGTAAATTTATATGGTGATTTTGATAATATAATATAGGATAATATAAGACTATCAAATTTCCAAGTATTAACTTCAATTAAGAGTATAATTATTTCTTTAAAAATGTTCTGAAATGATAGGCTTCCTCATATATTCAAGCCGTTTATCAATAGATTTAAATAGATAGATTAGTAGATCTATTTCCACAAAAACTTGATTAAATGGGTAATTTGTTATCTTTCTTTTCAAAGCAATATTATTATGGATTACAACTGTTTTTCATATCTTTTCACGGAATTTTAAAATTATCAATTTCTTCTTGCAAGTTATGGAACAATTAAGTATATTGGCAAATAACTACTTGTAAAGCAAAATATTATGGATAGATTAAATGCCTTCTGCACCTGCAGCTTGGAAGCTAAATTTTTAATTCATATTTTCAATCATCTTGAAGTTCGTATCTATTAAAAAGCGCATGAAAACGATCTTTCCAAAGTTGATAGTCCACCGCTTTCTCGAGCCTCAGGTCATGCCAGTGCGCCAGATATATCACGAACTCTGAAGGAAGTCCCTGGAAAAAAGTGTACTCTCATCTTAAGTCAAACTAATTAAAAAGTCCATAACTATTAATCTCAACAATTATATAGTTGATAGTTTACCTCATAGAGTTGAATCAAGGAATCTGCCATCTTAATCTCTTGAACCTTCTCATGTTTCTGCTTCGGTGTGGACGCCCGGATGTCTTGCCATGGCAGCTTGCCCTTTAGAAAATAGATGACGACATCTCCCAAGGATTCCATTCAATTCGATTTGGTATACAGATGGATGCAAGATACGAGACTAGAGACCTTGAATCGCAAAGCTGCGAATGAATTTGGTGAGAAACTTTTCAAAACACAGAGCAATTTAATATTTGAATAACGCGCTTTTGTATAAACATGAGCTTATCTTCTATATTTTCATTTTCTTAAATCTACAATTAAGTTTTTTTATCATAAGCTGACGTACCTTGATATTCATTTGACAATATAGCAATTATTGTTTATTATACACAGTTCTCTCGCAGATGTTGATTATTCTATATTATCATTCTTAAAAAACTCGGATTTGCTTAAAAATTTGAGTTAATTTTCGTAATACCATTCGTTTTTATTATTAATAAACCACAAATACATCACTAAAAGATTAGATACTTTAGTTTAAAGATATTTATTTAAGATAAGATTTCAATGCTATCCCTCCTTTGAAAAATACAACATCCTCAAATCGCATCGTACTGAGTATTTTGCAAAACTGTGAAAAACTGGGCAAGCTCAGAAAATGTTGGTCGATTTTCAGACAGTATATTCCAGCATCCATTCATTTTCATAAATCTACAATATTAATATGTGTAGTAATAAGTTTTAGTAACATAAAGATAAAAGTCAAGAGCTGAATAACAAGCAGTATAAGGTATAATATTTAAGGAATTTAGTACTTACATATCTTCACTTAAATTCTAACCGTAATAATACTAGTTGACAGTAATCATGAAAAGCGATGATTACTGCCGATTATGTTAGACGCCGATATTTGTCGTTTTATGACGTTTTTTGCGATTTTCCGCTAGGGGGAGCTTTGTATGAAGTGGTCAATCAATGAAAATTGATGTGCTCAACGGGTGCTTTCCAAAAAGGTATCACATGCTATAGGGTGTCATTTAAAAAAGTTGATGACCGCCGGGGGCAAGGGGGAAGGGGTAGACCTAGGAAGCTGAAAATCAATAGGGTTCTTCCCTTTGACAAAAGGAACATGTATACCAAATTTGGTCCAAATCGGTTTAGCGGTTCTCGAGTTTTTGCGTGGACAGACGGACAGACAGACAAACTTAACAAAAGCATAACTACGATTCATTGTATTCATCTACGTAATAATTAACTAGAAAGGTGTGCTTGACAAATAGTAAAGTTTGAAATCTAATATATATTCTTTAATACCAGATATAAGCAGTATAATTAATTGTTAATTCTTCCCGTTGCCATCAGAGAGCCAACTATTTATAATTATGGGCTTACATTCCATACATTATTTTCGTCGACTCTGCTCTCCCATGTATACTGTTTTCCCAAAATGCCAACAAATATCTTTTTTTAAACATTAGAAGCTGTTGGAAAACTACAATTTCTAGTATGTAAATTCCCTATTATTTCAAATTATTGCCAATTTTTAAAGACAAAATATTCTCTGCTAACTTTAACACTCCAGTTCTAATATTGCATTTAAATACTATATCCATAATGACCCTTAAGTAATTGACATGGAATAAAAATATTATTCTGGTTTTCAAATAATCCCAAATTTCACGATTACATTCAACAGTCAAGCACAACATTGCGAAACAATTTCCACCTAACAAAGTTGCAAATATCACCAGTATATTTCCACTCATAGAAGGTGTTCGCAATGTAGATTCTGAAAAAACCTTATGCGAAACCCTGCTTTGCTTGATATACTTTCCCCACCAGTCTAAAACCCCAGTTTCCTTAAATCTTTTAATCCTATTCACTAGCCACATGGGTACATAGTCACTAATAGCAAATATATCGTACGAAATATAATAACTTTCTTCACCAAGATGAATATAATCCTCTGAAATATTATCCTTTTTCAACTTACTCAAGTAATTTGAGCACATGAAACCAGGCAAAACTAATGCTGACTTATTGCACGCTTTCAAATGGTGCCATAACTTTCGTTCCTCATTTTCACGGTAGTAATCATAAATAATTGGTTGAGCCAAATGCCCACCGTAATATCTCCCAACAGTGGAGAAATTATTAGTTAAATTCTTAGAATATAAAATAGCTTCTTTTAATATTTCTGATCTCTGCGGATGCAAAGATGAGTAGTTGTAAACCAAGTGATCCACATTTTCCCCCATACTTTTGCTTCCATAAGTTGATTCTTTAAGTAGGTCAACTTCAGAATGTAGTACAAAATGTCCATCATCAGAGAAACAAAAGTGGTCAGTATCCTGAACAAAACCTGTGAAAATATTTTCCCCGTGCCGGCCAACCCACGCACTAATTTCTTTGGTTTTACTGTAAGTTGTATAGCTATTCTCAACTAACTGTGTAAATTTCACCGAGTGCACAGGTTTTCGAGGTAACACCATATTGTAAACATTGTCATTCTTCCAAGCATTACTTGTCACAGTTACAGCTAGAGCAAACAATGCTATGCAAAACCTAGTAGACGAAATCCTTCTTAGAATTAGAATCTCTTCGTCCTGGTTTAAATGCGCCCTCACAACTAGTTCTACATATGTTCCAAAATTATTTGAATTGCTTGCTCTTAGAAGCCTTAACATTATTACTAAAATAGCAGAACTCAGAAAGATGAACATCCAAACATACAAATCAAACACTCTTATAAGCTCCCAAAACGCTAATGATTCTGATTCTGTGGCTCCACACCCAATGAACTGTAAGCTGCTAAGTGTGTCTAAAGCGAAGAATTCATATTTTTGTAATACATCCATCGAATCTGTCGCAATATCCAGCATTGTGTCAGAGTGGTCGAAGATTATTTCTTCCGGAACAAGTGCGTTGAAGGTAATTTTACCGTTAACACAATTAGTCTTATATTGTATAGGATAGGAATAATTGTAAAGTATTGTCATCAAAATATTCATATACGAATGTGCAACTTGGTCAGCAGTAGAGACCTCGTTTAGAAGTAGTGATTTCGTAAAGTTATTTTTGCAAAGCAACATATTGCGTGCAAAATCGAGTAAAAAATCGCCTACTATTTTCACCCTAATTGACATACCAATTTTTGGGATAATCGCGTTGCTGTGAATATTTATAAATTCTTTTAGGATGACTATATCGTGTTGGATATAGGTTCGTGGTCGACACACTCTACAGAATATAGAGAGCTCTGGGCCACTGTGAGATATTCGTAAAAGAAGTAGTTCAACATGCGAATGTTTAAGCGGTTTTCCTGAAATTTCGTGAAAGTGGCTGAATTCACCCTCAATCCAAGGAAGTGTATAATCTTTAGCTATATTGACGTTATTTGAAATTAATGTGATATGGGTTGAGATGACAGTAGAATATCTTTGCAGTTGCAATAGGTACTCATACTGATGTTGAAAGATAGTTGGGTAGTTAGGTCGAAGGTATTTCATGTTTTTTAAGTATTCAGGAAGAAATATAGCGATTTGAATTTCGCACTGCCATGGTTTCGATTTCTTTGTGAAAGGTATATACTCATATTTGTGTAAACAGCCAATTTCCCATTGTAAATTATCAAACAACAGACAAGGCTTGAGAGATAGCAATATACTGGTGGTGTTCCATCTAGTAGTCCTAAAGGGCATCCATGTGACAACTTTCTTTTCAAGATGAAAATCTGGTTTAGATATGGTTCCTATAGCAAGCTGTCTTATTATCACTGAATATGCCAAATTGTTTGGAATATTAAGTCCATAATAGTTATCAAGCAATATCAGACACTTTTGCTTTCCAAATATGGATATGAGGTTTGTAAGATCTTGTAGAGACTCGCGTTTCAAAGATTTCTTCATTTTTATATTATGTGGCTTAGGTTTAAACCTGTACAATTGCTTAGGTGCTCTCGAAAAGTTTTTAAACCAGTGCCTCATTTCAGAAATTGAATCTTCTGGAAAAAATTCATTAAACGAGTAATGGATTTTAGAAATTTGCAAGTCTTTCGAAATTATTTGCTCACACAAAACTGTCCTTAACTGGTTCATACTGGTCGCACAAAGTAGAGAGTATATCCACATTTTGAGAAAAAAGGTGAAAATATTCATATTCAGTTACTTGGCAAATTACAATTGTCAAAGTCTTGTTATTTCCTTTCTCTCAAAATAATATGGTTAACACAAAACCCTGGAAATAATAAAAGAATTTTGAATATGTATACACGTTTAATATAATTTCTTCCTGATAAGTAATTTGGTTTAACAGCAGAACTTAGTTCTGTATATTGAGCTGAGTGAGCCTTGATGAGATGGGTAAAATATTTTCTGCACAGGTGGACTACTTTTAAAGGAATAAACGTCTACTGTTGTTTAAGCCTGTAAGATATTGCATTTTGAAACGAGATAGGTATAAAACTATCATCGAAATTTACATTAGTTGAATAATTAATATTAATCCACGTAATCCACTTTATTAAGTTCAGTCCGAAGATGTACATAACTTGTGGTCATACCTTTTTAGTTCTAAATGTTTCGGGTAACTTGTGTAATCCCATTAACATGTCTAGCAGCCATGCCCAGCCACGGGTTTTTTCTCTACTTTTTTGTAAATTATTGATTTGTGTGAGTGTATATTTCGAGTTGTGCAAAGCTTTTTGAAGTGCAATAGCAAAAAATATTCTTAAATATGTGGCAGTTAGAATTATTGACCCTGAAAATTTTAGTTCAGATAGAAGCATGGTTTCAACTTGATTATCAAATCAAAATTGTGCTTTCAAATTCAATGACTTTTTACTTTACTTTTATTTAAAATAAAAGTAAAGTAAAATAAAATAAATGAATGTTTAAAATATTTGCTCTTAGCTTTTTGCATTTGCCATACGTGCATGAAAAAATCAGCCAACTTCATACTTCATGCCTTCAACTTGGTAGCATTAAGGAATAAGACATGACATGATAATTTTTAGTAGTGTGTTTCTAAATAATTGATCATGTCTGAACACAAGGTCAGATAGATAAAGAAAGTGTCTCAAATCCTTTATGGTAAATTTTCTTTTTATTTCTGGCTATTAATTATAGTTTGTCGAAGCATAAAATAATTATTTTGAACTCAAATTCAATAGTCAAATAGCAATACAGCGTCCAGACTTCGATGACATAGTGCCCACATATGTTCAACTAACACGCGTTTACTTAACCACCCAAAAAAGCCGTAACGTAATCTACAGGGATAGATTGCCATAATTCTCAATTTCAAAATCTTCTGTGATGTTATGGAACACTTACTATATTCAAATGATATCCTTAAAGAGTGAATTTTAACCGATACTACAGCCATTTCCATGGTTCTGCATGCTACAGACAATGACTTAAATCCTATTCCAAGTAGTAAAATAGATCCCAACAAAAACCAGCAATACAAGGGTAAAGTAATGCTCTCAGGAGAGCATTTCACACAAATCCAGAACACCACCACGTTAGTCCAAAATATTGCAGTAAAAACTAAATACATAATTTTTTGCAATACAACTTTTGTTGCATTTATAAGAATGCAGCATTGAATATAAACTTTACAATAAATATAAGAAGATTTGCATTCCAAAAGTATCCTCATAATTTGCAGTAGTCGTGAAAGAAGAATAAAACCTACGCTGAAGAATGTTGCTGTAGATCTAAACGCTTCTAGAAAAACTATATATATTACAACTAATCTTAGAACTAGTGACAAAATTAGGATGTTTCTACCAGGATATGACAGAAGAAGGTCAGCTACGTATTTGGCAGGGTCGATATCAGAGACGAAATATACCAACGGAACGAAATAACCACAAAGTGAAAGAATGATCACCACAATCATTCCTAATTGGTGTCCAATTTTTGTTTCCTTTTGATAGCTGCCTTTCTCCCGTAAAGGTTTACCTGAAATTTGTTATAAAGTATTATTTTTTGCAAACTTATGACTAGCCTGAGTTTCAAATACAAATGTACCTCGGGTTAGTCTACCAGATATTTTGAGAAGTTCATTCAATCCGTTCGTAATGTTTATACTGTCATCCAGAAATAGATACAATAATGCTGCTATTACGCATATGCAAGAGCATTGCAATGCTAAAACTATTGATTCAATCTTTGAAGCTGGCAGCGTGTTACAAAACAACAGAATAGCGCCACCACTAGTAGCATATGAAAGCATCAAAAGATAGGCAAGCTTCAAAGGAATCATCTGAGATGGTTTGAGTGACGAAATGGAAATTTCTGTGAAAGGTTCATTCCAAACAATTGGAAAGCTCCAAAGGAAGAGATAAGCTTTGGTTATAAATATAAACAAATTCTGTTCAAGTTTAGTTAACGCCATATTTTTCGATCTAACAGCAGTTGATAGACTGTAAAGGCTTTTGAGCACTGTTCACGACTGATGAACCGATTTTGGTTAGGAATCGCCAAATTGACTTCAAGGGCATTAAAACAGTTGCCCATGTTTTTACGACAATTATGTTAAAAATTGAGTCAAAATTGGGATAATTTGAAATTTTGTTGAAAGAATGTAAAAGTCAATGGTTGCTAATGAAGCTGTTTCCTTTTAAAAAATTTCTAAACATTAGATAATTAAAAGTACTAAATTGTTTTTAAAGTACTGTTTGAATCGGAATAATCTGTTCCTAATTTGCTTTCCATGTACTCCTGCCGTTCTAAAAATTCGGGCTATGCCTAATGTGAGGTAATAGTATAGTAAGCAGCATGACAAACGCGTGATCAAACATTACTCTTAATTCCATGAATACATAGGTAACTGGTACATACTCACTGTCATACATATTACGTTCTTAATGAGTTTACGTAATTTGGGAGATATTTATGGTTTTAATAGTAGGTGTATGTTTTTGAATGCTAGGTATACAATGATGGTTTGAAAGTCTAAAATGAAGAGTTAATTTCTTTTCAATATAAATATAGTAATTGCTGCACTTACTCTAATTGTTATTGCTGACCAGGACTTAAATCATCTCAAACATATTTCTCATAATTCAATATTAACCAACAAAATGAATTTGCCCTTAAATATGTTTTGATTGCTTTTACGCTTCGCATTATTCATAAACTAACTTTTTACAGCATATATGCCAATTAGCTACATTAGCGGAAACTAGACAGGTCCGGTATTTTGCATGGTAGAAACCATTTGACATTGGCTACAACATTCTACTTTGTAATAAGTATCTAATTGGAGATAATAGATTATTTCAGCGTAATATCTAACACGTATCCGGGTTTGTGATACAAAATTTAGGAATCAATTTACGCCGTGTTTTTTAACAATGGCACATAAACGCTTAGCTAGCCACCTCATACAAAAAAAAATATTTGAAAGCTAATATGTACGTGTTGTCATATATGAGACGGACAACCACTTTGTATATGAAAATGAATAAATAGAATGATTATTGAAAAGATTTTTCCTTCTCTCACTCTTTCACATACGTGCATTTCTTTATGAATGGAAACTGGTATTCATTGAATGAATGGCATTTATTGTTGTCTGTTGCCCACCCAATTTTTATTTTTAGCAAACAGTCATACTTGCAATGGAGCTGATGTGAATACGATATTTTGTTTCACACATCATTGCATGCTGAAGTACAGATGAGATATGTACCCAAAAAATTGTGTCAACAGTAATATTCACAGATGTGCATACTAACTCTGCGTGTTTATATGCTCTCATGATCTCAGTGCACAGAGCTGACTCAGCAATCATTATGTTCTCAAATATTTTATTTATTTATTTTGTGAATCGCTTCATCATCATGACATAAAGCTTCAGTTGCCGTGAAGATTTTCTTGTTGACACAACAACAACAAATTGTCCCTTACTTTTAGTATATTTTCTATCTGTTACCAAAATATTTCATGTAAAGTTCATATTTTTCATTTCAAAATTTCTGACAATTAACCAATTTTTCAAATTAAGCATACAGATACGCAAATACTTGTGGTAAGTTCAAATATTGCATGATAACGAATGAATTAGATTT